>PVJN01028296.1:0-27348 GCA_004026805.1 Lasiurus borealis | reverse complement strand
TGAGTTTGCGCAGTGGAATTCCTGCAGGCTACTCCATCTCAGACTCTGCTTTTTCAGGGAACCTGGTTAGCAACACCATTTCCACAGAAATAGAAAGATAAAAAGGTCTAGGAAGCCAAAACCGGTTAGGCTCAGTGCAGACTGAAAGGTCCCGGGTTCGATTCCGGTCAAGGGCATGTATCTTGGTTGTGGACACATCCCAGTAGGAGGTGTCCAGGAGGTGGCTAATCAATTTCTCTCTCTCATTGATGTTTCTAACTCTCTATCTCTCTCCTTTCCTCTCTGTAAAAAATCAATAAAATATACTTGGGGGGGGGAAGGTCTAGGCAATAAATCTTTCTGATTTTCTAGTGCATGTGGAGTTGTCTTAAGGAGTAAGAAATGAACAACCATGTTTTGTGTCAAGGCATCATCTTGGTGACATGTCTCGTGATATGAGGACTTGTCTGTGTTCACTTTAATGAGGTAATGGGTTTTGTGCTGAAATCTTACGCAATTAGACGAAACCAGGAAAGAAAGTTTTAATTAGATGACCAGTCAGTTCGAATGGTGACAGAATCACAAAGTGGAAGAAGTAGGTTGGGGAGGGAAAACTTTAATTAAACCAAACCAATCAGCAGATCTGTGTGGCTTATGCTGTTTCTTCAGTGCATGGAGTATATTCTGTAAATTTCACATAGGACTTAAAGAAGGGTTTTATTCACTCAGAACTTTTTTAAAATAATCTTTTATTGATTTTTAGAGAGAAAGGATGGGAGAGGGAGGCAGAGAGAGAGAAAGAGATACATGGATGTGAAGGCATAACATGATCGACTACCTCCTGCACGACCCCTACTAGAAATCTAGCCAGCAACATTTTGGAACCCAGGACGATGCCCAACCACCTGAGTCACACTGACCAAGGCTACTCTAAAAACTTTAGCCCAAACTGGTTTGGCTCAGTGGATAGAGCGTCGGCCTGCGGACTGAAAGGTCCCAGGTTTGATTCCGGTCAAGGGCATGTACCTTGGTTGCGGGCACATCCCCAGTAGGGGCGTGTAGAAGGCAGCTAATCAATGTTTCTGACTCTCTCCTTTCCTCTCTATAAAAAAATCAATAAAATATATTAAAAAAAAACTTTAGAGACTTCATGTGCTTTCATTTTAGGGTCTCTATAGAAAAAAATATTCTGGGATAAAAGAATGATAGGTAAAGATTTTTTTTCAATATATTTTATTGCTATTTTCTAGAGAGGAAGGGAGAGGGATAGAGAGCCAGAAACATAGATGAGAGAGCGACATCAATCAGCCGCCTCCTGCACACCACCTACTGGGGATGTGCCCGTAACCAAGATGCATGCCCTTGACTGGAATCGAACCTGGGACCCCCCCAGTCTGCAAACCAACCCTCTATTCAGTGAGCCAAACTGGTTTCGGCTGATCGAAAAAGATTTTTAATCTAGAAAGATTGGAAAGAAATGAATAAATTTGAAAGAAAGCAGGAAACTTTAAGAGGACAGTGAGTGAGCTCTGCTGAAGAAGCATAATGAGTTCCTTAAAGTGGACTTTGGGAAAGGCTGCAAAGAATTAACTGCCTGCAAATATTTCCCCTCCATCTCCAACAGTTTTAACAATTATCCATTAATTTCCATGAGCTAATCTGAGCTGGACAAATAAGTGCTATTTTGAAAGTTAGAAAATGAATTTATATCTAACTAGGTAGCTCCACTTTTAAAAGTGTTGTTTTACATTCTAGTTCCATTTTGTTTATGTGTCCATTTTTTCATTTTCCAGTACATATTTATTGTGTACCTATAACATACCTTATACTGTGGGAAGTCTATCTGGTTAATTTCTTACTTCCCGGAAGTAGTCATTGAAACTTTTATCAAACAAATTGGTGGCTTTGGCTTTAGTGAAGGAATATGAGAAAATAATGTTTTCAGAGCAACACCAGAGGCCGAGACACCGTCGGAGTGATGGATTGAACATTATAGCTAGTGATTCTGAGTAGCACTAGGCAGGAGGAACTGTGGAGGCTGGGGCCGAGAAATTAGAAAAAGAACTGAAAACTAGAAAAGGGTCTGCTTGCTAGCATGTGAGACAGGACTGTGTGATAGGATGAAATCCAAAGAACACTTATAGTTATAGTCTTCATCATTAGAAGGGGATCCAGAGTTATTTATATTTACAGCTAATAAAACTAAGATGCAGATAAACTGAGAGACTTGGACAAACTTATTTTGCCATTTAGTGTGTAATTTGAATGAAACATAACATTTTGATTTCATTCCAAGAATCTCTCCTCCTCTCTCAAATGTTGCCTAGAGCAAGCTGAGGAGACCTACTTCTTTACTAGACCAGGGCTAATCCCCTAATGTGGTGATATTTTATATGGATTTTCTTTTCTCTCTTTCCATGTCTGCAATGGAAGAGAATGAACTGTTCTCACAGTATGGAGCAGAAATTGTTCAAGCTCTCTTGTTCTGCATATCTTAACTCTGACCAACTTATGTAGGACACTTGCCCAAGTGCAAACATCATCTGTGGTACAGTCCCCTATTCTGTTTAAACATACTGTTTAAACAATTATCTTTATGACAACCTTTCACGTAAATTCCAATTGATCTAGCGTTTATTTAAATGACTAGAGATTGTGTAGCTCTTCTTATTCATTACGATGCCAAATATGAAATTTCCATATTTTCAAATTGGAAAATGATTTCATATTTTACTAATGTAGGACATAAGTACTTAAACTGGATAAAGCTGTGTATTTTTAAAATTAGTATTTGAGCAAGTTTTTCTACGATATTTATCGTATCTATAAATAGAGAATACTAATTCATTTTTCTTGTGTGCGTGACAGATCATAAATTGTACAGACATATATGTGATGACCTTGATTTGATATGTTTCCTCTTTCCGTGTTTCTTTTAGGAAGGGTAAATGCTATTAACATTTGAGGCAGTATGTCTTTTCTTAATTTCATGGTACCGTATATTGAGGAATAAAAATATATATATAAACTATTGTCTATATAAGAAAAACCTCATCCCTTGAGGGGAAGAGAGACTGGGAAAATAAATCAGAAACTGAGAGACATAATAATTCATATAATATTTTGGGAATTCAGCGACACCCTCAGTGCTCACAGAAGCAAAGAAAGAAAACTTCTCTCTTGCCTGCCCTTTACCTTGCCCTTCTTTCTGTCCCATATCTATTGAGTGCTTGTCACCAGGTTTTAGAAATTGGAAGACTAATGGGAAGGAGGAATATAAATAAAATAATTAAAGAATAATATAAATGCTATAAATAAGGGATTAAAAGTATACAGGCCCAGCCAGTGTGGCTCAGTGATGGAGAGTTGACCTATGAACCAGGAGGTCACAGTTCAGTTCTGAGTCAGAGCACATGTCAAGGTTGCAAGCTTGATCCCCAGAGGTGAGCATGCAGGAGATAGCTGATTAATGATTCTCTCTCATCATTGATGTTTCTCTCTCTCTCCCTCTCCTTTCCTCTCTGAAATAAATTTAAAAAATATTTTTAAAAAGTATACAGAAATCCAAATAAGTTTATGAAATGTTTTGACTGGTTTCCCTTGTGACTGTGGCTAGGAAGTGGTTATGGCCAGCTTCTGTGCTCTGTGTTGGGCAGTTTTGTCCTGCATAATTGCCCATTTCTACCCTATGTGTGATTCTTTCCTCTATGCTCTTGCTCCTCCTGTAATAACACTTGTAATATACATTCCTTTCCTCTGAAGTAACCCTGCAACATCTCACTTGAATCTAGAAGCCGGTGACTTTTCCAAAATGTGTCAGAGAATTTCACGCTTCCTCCAGTCAACAACTGGTCAGTAGGTAGTCCGTTTGACTCTAGGCTGATACATAGGATTGGGAGAGATTTACTAACACATAAAAATATGGATGGAAGGAACATGATGGAGCAGGAAAGGTCAGTAGATTAAGATCATTAATGGACAAAAAGTACCCAGAGATTAAAAGGCATAAATTCAGTGAACTTCATGCACCATTGAAGCATTGATTCTCAACCTCTGCCAAAGAGCTGACCATTAAAATTGTAGGCATGTGAAAGGACATCCACCAGTAGACAATGATGACCTCTATTCTCTGGCAAAAGTTAACACTAGCTGTGCAGTTTTGCTCCAGTATTCGTGTGTGTGTGTGTGTGTGTGTGTGTGTGTGTGTACCATTTCCTTAGAATAGGAAGACGATATTCTTATTCCCTTCTAATTAGATATAATCTACTTCCAATGGCTTTATAGTTCTTATTTGTAGCACCAAATCGCCTGCAGGGTGTGTAAAATATTATTATTAATTTCTTTAATTGATATAGCAGAAAACAGTAAGCACTGAATGGTTCTCTATAAACAGGAATCTCTGGCTGTTTCACAGCTCGGAAGGAGTTCGGTACTGTATTTTCGGCCGCTTATTATTCACATCATGCAGTGTACGATGACTTTACTATTTCACATTGATGTCTCAGTGATGTTCAAGCTTCTGTGACAGGGCTGGACTCAATTTCCGCACGCTTCTGGCACTGTACAATCACAGCCCCCACATGCGACTATTGCAGTTGTTCAAGCAAACAGAAAAGCTGCCCGAGATATGAAATGAAGATCATGTCCTTCAATTGCCGGTGGTGAAGTTCAACAGAGTGTCATACTTTGTAGATCTTCTAGTACCTAAAAATCTGACTGCCAGCATTTATTTTACAATCTTTGCATCTTTTAAAAAAATATATTTTATTGATTTTTTCACAGAGAGGAAGGGAGAGGGATAGAAAGTCAGAAACATCGATGAGAGAGAGACATTGATTAGCCACCTCTTGCACACCCCACACTGGAGATGTGCCCAGGAGCAAGGAATCGAACCCGGGACCTTTCAGTCTGCAGGCCAACGCTCTATCCACTGAGCCAAACGGGTCTCGGCCAATCTTTGCATCTTAAAGCTTATTACCTACTATAGAAGTGCTCCTGTAATACAATCCACAAAACCATCAAAGAAAACAGGGGAAGCCACTTGTGTTCCATGATATTTTAACCTATAGCTAAGAATACAGTAATCAAACCACGCAAATAAGGGGATTTTATTATAATAGCAACTGATCCAGGGGTCGCAGTAATTGGAAAGTCTATGCTGTCCTGTCTTTTATGGAAAAAATACTGCTCTCTCTCAAAAAGCTCTGGAAAAATATTTTTTCTAGATATCCTAACATAGTTTATGGAAAAAAAATGTCACCATATTTTGATTTTGCACATGCATTTCATTCTTCACCTTTATAATAAGAACAGTCTCTTGGCTTCTGACTGTTAGATGACTGATTTGGCCGTAAACCAAAACTAAAGGGTATTGAAATGGCAGCATGGGCTCCGTAATGAAAAGGTTTTGGAGAACTTTTGATTGGTTGCTTGGTTCCCTAGTAATCAGTTACAACCGGCGTTCCCTTCAGGGCATGCTGTAAGGTCAGGGCAAGCTAACCACCTGCTGGCTGTGTTTGCCTGGACTCTCCCTTTTCAAAAACAGGGAAATGACGCTTTATTTGGAGTAAAGACTATTTTCATAGTACAACCAGGTAAACGGTAAAGAGAATGAAATGCCAACTAAGAGAATTTTTTTAAAGCTTCTTTTTTAAAAAATATATATATATTTACAGAGAGGGAGAGGAATAGACAGAAACATTGATGAGAGAGAGACATTGATCAGCCACCTCCTGCACGCCCCCTACAGGGGATGTGCCGGTAACCAGGATACATGCCCTTGACCGGAAATGAACCTGGGACCTTTCAGTCCGCAGGCCGATGCTCTCTCCACTTAGCCAAACCAGTTTCGGCTAACTAATTGAATTTAAAAAGTGAATAATCACATAGATCTTTAAAATGTAATAACAGTTTTTTTTGAATGGACCCTAATTTGCTCTCAAATATATATGTATTTAATATATGTATATGTATATAAGCTTAAGTATTTAATGATGGCACTTTTTGCTGCTGCAGGTAGATATTGAACAGAAGAACCTGAAAGCCCATATATGGATATCATTTTTTTTTTTAAATAGACATTTGCATTAGGTATTGTTAAATCATTCATTTTACCCTTTTGTATCTTTAAAGAAAACTCATCCTCAGAGGGAAGGTAGGGGAGGGTGGGGGCTAAGGAGGAGAGATCAACCAAAAGACTTGTATGCATGCATATAGGCCAATGGACACAGACACTAGGGGGGTGAGGGCATAAGTGGGGAGTATGGTGGGTAATGGGGGGAATAAGGACACATATGTAGTAACTTAATCAATAAAAAAAATAAAAAAATAAAGCCAACTCATTCTATGTTTTAAGATAATATTTTGACACATATAGTATAAGCAGCATTTGATTTACCCATTTACTTGGGGTTACTTCATATATGATATCCTTGGAAAATTTAGTCTGCTAATTTTGAGGGTTTCTTTTTCTGTCTCATTTCCACTGCAACAAAATCAATATACCGATCAAACAAACACGGAGAACAATATTACCATCAGTTATAAAGGAATCAAGAATATGTACTATGAATTCAGTTATACAGTATCTCCATTATATCAGCATAGATATAGTGATTTTCCAATGTATCCTAATGTTCATATGCCCCTAGGTGAATAACCTCTGATATCTTTCAGACCTCTCAAATATTTATGAACATATATTGTTATAGTTTGGTTGTATGGTTGAGAGAAAGACAGTCTTTGCAATCTACTGGTAATTATAGGTAGAGGTAACAGTAGTGCTTTTTTAGTAAACTGGCATTACTATTTGTATACCATAATGAAGAACAATATATTTGTTCCACATTCCTAGTAGGGGTTCTTGATATCATTTTCATTTTGTTCAAACAATGAGAAAACGTCAAAGTTATAGAAGGATTAAAAGGATTTTCCAGTGAACCTCTATATCCAACACCTTGGATTCTACAAGTAATATTTTGTCTTATCTTGTAAGTAACCTTTATCCAGCTCTCTATTCCTCCATCAATTAACTAAGGAATTTTTAAGCATTTCATAAAGTTGCATACATTGGTGTGTTTCCTTCTATTTCAGCATGTACACCTAGAGTTCAATATTGTTTAGTTTTTATGCTTTTGAGATAAAATTTACATACAATAAAATGCACAAATTATAAGTGTAAAATTTAAGTTTATGCAAATGCATACAATTTGTGTAATTAAAATTCTTATCAAGATATGGACCTAACCATCTAGAATGTTCTCTCTTGCCCTTTTCCTGTCAGTTTCACAGGCATCTGCTGCTATTTTTTTTTTTTTCATCATGGATTAGTTTTGCCTGTTCTAGAACTTCATGTAAATAACATCATATATAATGCATTTTTTCATATAAGTCTTTAATATGTTTTTGAGTTTATTCCTATTACCTCACCTATCAATATGACATTTATTTTTGTTGCTAAGTATACCTTTATATGAAAAAATAGAAGCTCAGTGCATGATATTCATGCATGGGAGGGAGGGCTTCAGCCCAGCCTGAACCCTTTTTAATCTGGGAACCCTCAGAGGATGTCCGACTGCTGATTTCGGCCCAATTGTAGGGATCAGGCCAAAACCGGCAGTCGGACATCCCTCTCAAAATGTGGGACCACTGGCTCCTAACTACTCACCTGTCTGCCTCACTGATCACCCCTAACTGCCCCCACCTACTGGCCTGGTCACAACTTAGTGCCCTCCTGCCAGCCTGGTCACCTCTAATTGTCCCTTCCCAACCTGATCACCTCCTGTTGTCCCTCACCAGCCTGGTTGCCCGTCATTGCCTTCCCTACTGGTCTGGTCATCCCATGCAGCCTGCAGATCAGTCATTGGGTCGTCCCTCACTAACCCCCCTTCTATCTGGTCACCCCACACAGCCTCCTGGTCATTTATTTGGTCGCCCCTCACTAACCCACCTCCCTGCCTGGTCACCCTACACAGTCTGCTGTTCAGTTGTTTCTGTGAGGATGTCGTGACCAATTTGCATATTACCCTTTTATCAGTATAGATACTACTAATTTTTTATTCATTAACCAACAACATTTCATTTGCTTCTAGCTTTGGGGTATTATGTATAAAGCTATAATTAGCTTTTTTAAAATATTTTTTTATGGATGTGTATTTTAATTCTTTAGGATAAAACCTGAAAGTAAAATTTCTGGGTCCTTTTCAAATTTTACTTATAAGAATAAGTAAAATAAATTATTATTCTTTTATACTTACAAAGTATAAAAAAGGAAAAAAGATAAAAACTTAAAATAAAATAGCCCAACAGACACCTACTGATTCTATACATGATGATATAAAGTAAAATTATTCTTTCATGAGTAATATGCTCAAGTAAACCTGATGATGTGATAAACAAAATTTGGTTTTATGACTTTTAAATGTGTTATGTTTATCCCCTTAAGAGAATGTAGGCTTCAGTCTGTACTCTAAAGTTTTCTTTTATTTGTAAACTTATTTCAAACTCTCATATCCCCACATGATTTTTCTGTAAGTCTTGTTATTTACAACTAAATGAATGGCCATTCATTTCATGAGATATCTTAGGTTTTCAGGGTAGCAAAAGCTAGCTATTTGCTGTCTTTCATTTTATGTGTATTTCTGAGTACAGCATCCAACATGAAAAGGGACCTGAATTCACAATACATAAATATATATTTATAATATATAAACTGAATTTGCAATACATAAGGTTACCATTAAAAATAAGGGACTAAAATAATCACTATGGAACCCTATACATCCCAAAATTGCTTACCTCAAGTAAAACATAGCAACTAAGGTAGTCCTATCTCATTATGTCAATGATTTGTAAAATTCAGGTTTGAGAATTAAATACGTATATTAAATGTTAAATATGTTTCAGTGTCAAGATAAATTTATTTTAAAAAGTAAACAAAATCCCAAGTGGTTAAGAGTGGAAATTAACGAAAAATACATTTAAATAACGTAGATATAAAATTTCCACATACAAATCAAAGCTATTCCAAATATATTTACCACTAAACTTTTATGATAACCATTACATTTAAAAAAGATTAAAATTTATATTTTCTAAATTTTTGTGCATATGTTAATACATATTCATTCATTCTACAGAACAATGTCAACATCTGTTTCCATATTTACTTGGTTATTTGCATAAGAAAGATAAAACAAAATTATTCATATTTACAGAATTTATTTAATGATAATAAATGTAATCAAGGTCACTTTTATGTGGAGATAGATAGGTTTTCATAGACCCTAAAAAGTAATTTTCCCTAAGCCCTTCAAATTAATTTAATCATCAATGACATATAAAAATTATCATAAGCCTGCCTTTACATAATTATACAACAATTTTCCAGGGTGTGTGTTTGTTTTTTCTTCATGCTGGGAAACATATACATGTGTGTGTGATGGCCCACACACACATTACACATACACACACTCAGAACCGATATTAACAAAGAAAAATACTATGCTTTCAAAAAAGACTGGCAATTCACTAAAACTGACAAATGTTAAAATTCATTATTTCATAAAACAATAGAAGAGTTGTAAAATATTACCATGTTATTTTTTATCATGCAAGGAACTAAACAAAGCTGGGCATTGTTCTGTGATCATAAATTCTACAAATACAGAAGTGGGCAAAAGTAGGTTTATAGTTTGAGTATATAAAACACATATTATATTCTTGTATTTTTCTTTATTTCCTAATTATTGTATTATTTTTGTATTTTCCCATATGAACAACTGTAAATCTACTTTTGCCCATTCCTATATTAGAAAAGGAAGGTTGATTTACTTTATTTGCTGTGCATGACCAATTTATGGTTTTGGCAACTCATAGGTCACCTAACTGAAAAAATCTGTGTGTTGAGATTCCATGTCCTTGAAATAACCTGGGAATTTGGGACCATGACTTTTAATCATTTGACCATTTCAAATTGTAACTTATCACTTAGTCATATATTTACACTAGTGATTAATTATAATTTTTTAATGTTTAACCATCTGTAATGTCAACTTAAAATATTTAATCTTCTAAAAACTCACTATTATCAGATAAAACTTCACATGTTCACAGTTAATAATTATTTTGTGGTAAATATATCTAGTATTTTACTATATAATCTCATAGCAGTATTTAAGAGTAATTTATCATAGTCAGCATGTAAAAAATATCCTTCTCTTCTTTTTTCTTTCTAAAAACAATGAATTTAGCATGCCACATAGATATTTAAATTTACTCTCTAAAATACAGAATTTGTATGATGTGAAATGCACAAGAAAATAAAATATTTTTAAATGTTCTAAATATAATGCTAATATTTCATAGCATAGTTCTTGAACGAATTTTGTATGTTTAATAAAAAGTAATAATTTATATGTTTTAATTTAGCACAATAACTAGGATTAAAGTATAATTATAAGAAGAAAACTGTTTAATCTAACTTGTGTGATAGCCTTTACCCTATCTTAAGATCATGTTAGGATCATTTGTTTAAATACTGTGCTTTCTCTTAATAACAGCCAGATGAAAACAAATGTTAGTCCCTCATCTAACTTTTTGCACTAACTTGAATATAGGAGAAATGGTGATCATTGAAATATAGACCATAATTTATTACTTTTCAGTTTTGACATATTTTCACATACACTTGAATCTTTTAATTTTAGCAGAGTATTCATTAAATTTTGTTCTTTCCAGTTAAGTTTAAGACTTTTTATTAATTTATTATCAACTATTTATTTTTTACATATTTTACTAGAGGACATCTACACCGATTTTATTAGGGACTAGAGGCTCGATGACCGAAATTCATGCAAGGGGCGGAGCCCTCGCAGCTGCAGTGGCTGGCCTCAGCCCTCGCAGCCCCAGCTTCATCTGGAAGGTCACCGAGAAGGACATCTGGAAAGTTGTCAATAAAAGCATAACATACTAATTAGGCTGGACAGCCAAATGGCCTTTCAAGACATCTTTCTGGGAGAAGCCACAGTGGTAGGGGACAAGGCAGAGATGGTGAGGGGCGATCAGGCAAGCAGGTGAGCAGTGGGGGCAGTCAGGCAGGCAGGCAGGAAGGTAGGTGAGCAGTTAGGAGCCAGGGTGGTCCTGCATTGTGAGGGGGATGTCCGACTGCCAGTTTAGGCAGTTGGACATCCCCTAAGGGGTCCAGGATTGCAAAAGCGTGCAGGCCAAGCTGAGGGACCTATACCCCATGCATGAATTTCATGCACCAGGCCTCTAGTAGATAATACAATCAATAATATAGATTTAAATTTAAATTGTTTCATACTACATATTTTCATGTACTTAACTCATGTATTGCTTATTTTTTATTTTTGATCATTATATTTACATTTTTTATTTTTGATCATTATATTTACATTTATAAATTAATATTCCTTCTACTTGGATGCCTGTGTGACTAGAAGTTTTTAATGAACTATAGCTTCATTTCCAACAAACTACAGTGGTTCCTCGAGATATGAGTTTAATTTGTTCCGAAACCTTGAGGTGTGGGAAACTATGAGATGCTCTAGTCTCGGTAAACTGGTGGGTCGTGTGCAGCCAGCCGATCTGTGTGATTACTCCTATCTCAAATGTTGCTCGTATTTCAAAGCAAAAATCGCTTGCTCGAAGGTCTCATATCTCAAAAATCTCGTATGTTAGGGCACTCGTATCTCGAGGTACCACTGTCTCTTTAAAAGTACTCTTTCTACCAACAAGTTGAAAACTTGAATTTACTTAGACATATCCATTGTTGTTGTCATCAAAGGTGACCGCTAATAAACTATGTTCATTGGGATTGTGACAAATTAAAGATGCTTAACTCCTGGCCTTTTTGGCACTTGTGAAGAAAAGAGAAAAAGAAAGGAGAGAGAAGAAAGGAGAAGAAATTGGAGAATGGTTTGGATAGGGAGAGGAGAGGAGGAAAAGAAAGAGATGAGGGGAGAGGGATAAGGGGGAAGGAGTAGAGGGGAGGGGATGGGAAGGGAGAGGAGGAGAAGAGAAAGGAAGGAAAGAATATACTGTACTTGGAAATTCACAAGTTTTTCATTTGGTCTGTTTCTACTTATCATTCCCCATAAAGATCTAAAGATCTTCTGGGCCATTTGTCATTTTATCTAAAAGAGTTTGAGTGGCCATTCATTTATTGGACGCTGTGGAAGATGAACTTCATCTTGCGAAAGAGAATGGACTGCTCCTGAGAGAGGATGAATAATTTCAATGTTTTAGGAACAGTTTATTACCACTTGTATCCTGATTTATTGCAATCTGTTTGGAAAGCCTTGAATAGTGAGCAAGGTACCGTATTTGAAAAGGATAAAAATCTAAGAAATAATCTGGTCTTCTCATTTACTGTCACGCTGAAGGCAAAAATGGTTGTTTTATTTACATTAAAACATTAGGTTTAAACATGAATTACATTAACTTTCCATCTTTTGCCAAACTCTTTTAAATTTTCCTTTGGATTAAATGGTTTTTTGTTCTAGAATTATTGCCTCGACTATAAACCTTTATTACTTCATTTCTCATCTGCCTTGGTTTTATTGATTACAGTTATAGAGCAAAACAAAACTTTATAATCAAATGTGGAGGAACACACATTGTTAAAATACAGCAGCGATAATCCAAAAAGATAATTTGTTTTCTTTTGTTTAATAAAGAATATCAGCAAAATGACCTCCAGAGTTCCCAAAATATAAATGCCCTAGTGTCCCAATAAAATATATTGCCTTCAGTGCTCAATTCATGCCAAGATTTAATGATCTCCAAAGTATTGATTTTATTTTCAGTTCCTGAAATAATAACTTCTTATGATAATAAATCTTTATACTCTAGACAAACCAGTCATGTGTAGTGAAATCAGTCTTTTTACACAGTAACATTTGGTCTCTATATTGAAGTCTCCTTTTTTTTTTTTTAAAGAAATAGGTGCCTATTTTAACCTTAATCTGTTCTTTTTTATTCAATCTGTATATAATAGTCTAAGGTAAAAAGTAAAGCAAGCCGAAACAGGTTTGGCTCAGTGGATAGAGTGTCGGCCTGCGGACTGAAAGGTCCCAGGTTCTATTCCAGTCAAGGGCAAGTACATTGGTTGCGGGCACATCCCCAGTAGGGGGCGTGCAGGAGGCAGCTGATTGATGTCTCTCTCATCGATGTTTCTAGCTCTCTGTCCCTCTCCCTTCCTCTCTGTGAAAAGTCAATAAAATATATTAAAAAAAAGTAAAACAATGTTCCTAGTCATTAATTTTCTGAACAAAATCTGATCAGTCTTTTCCTTCTTATAAGGTGAAAAAAAGTTCATCTCTGTTATCTTCATTTAACTTTACTTAATTCATTTATCATTTGGACTATCATCTTTCTCATAGTCTAAAAGGGGATGCAGGAACACAGCTTTTACCTTAAAATGCTTAATAGATAATACTACTTTTTTAGTTGTCTTTACAGATTGATTCTTGGATTTCTGGTTGCGAATTGGAGAGATCAAATTCTGGGACAGTGCATGTTTCAGAGAAAGTGAGCTGATTGATTTGAGGCCCGGTGCATGGAGACCCATGTGGGGAATGTTTGTGGACATGTCTCCGTACATATCACTCAAGGTCAGTGAGGTAGAAATGAGAACAAGTGAGACCCAACTGACGTCAAAAGCTGAGAAATCCCAGCTTTGACATAGAGATTAGACAACGGAAAGGCTGAAACTGAGTCAGAGAATGAACCAGCAGGAAGACAGAAGCAAAAAAAAGAAAGAAGGAAGGAAGGAAGGAAGGAAGGAAGGAAGGAAGGAAGGAAGGAAGGAAGGAAGGAAGGAAGGAAGCCAGTTGTGTGCCATGATGTGGAAGTCAGGGGAGCAAGGGCCTCAAGTAGAAAACAACATTAACATTGTGAAATGATGCAGTGATGGAACTAACTTTGGAACTGAGTGCATCCAGTTTGTAAAACAGGAAGTTGTTAATGAACTTGGTGGGAGGAGTTAGTGGAGCAGGTTAAAGAATACATGCAATGTGAGAAAGTCAAAACTACCAGCTCAGGTTCTGCTTTTAAAAAGCAGAAGGAGCCGAAACCGGTTTGGCTCAGTGGATAGAGCGTCGGCCTGCAGACTGCAAGGTCCTGGGTTCGATTCCGGTCAAGGGCATGTATCCTGGTTGCGGGCATGTTCCCCAGTAGGGGGCATGCAGGAGGCGGCTGATCGATGTCTCTCATCAATGTTTCCAACTCTCTATCCCTCTCTGTAAGAAATCAATAAAATATATATTTTTAAAAAATATTTAAAAAGCAGAAGGAAACGGAAGAACAATACTAGCTAAAGCCAGGGCATAGCTATCCTTTTGTTCCTTTTATGAGATGAGATGGATAAATTTGAGGGCGATCTGTCTAAAATATCTATTAAAACAGTTCATAATCTCTCCATGTCTTTCTTATATATAGTATGAGTCAATTTTAGAATTTAAGTGGCCTCTTTAATTTTAAATTTCCCAAAGCCAGTATATTAGGGGTGAAAAATAATCACTTTTTCTCATTTTATCATGACTGCAAGTCCTTTTAGAGAGTCTCTCTCAACCAACGGGGAATATGAAACATGATATTTTTCCATACATCTTCTTTCGTCAGAATTTAAATTTAATCAGTCCTAGGATTATTCCTAGTAAGAGAATAAAGTATAACCATTCTATTCACAGAGAAGAGAAAGATGGCGACACTGACCGTCCCTCTGCCCCTAGCCTGCCACGGCCTCTGGCAGCTCCTTCCCCTTCCTCACCATGAAGCGACCTCCTAAGCTTTGCCTTCTTCACACACTTTAACAAGTGGCTTTTCAAAAGCCTTTGTTGTCCTGAGAGACAGCTTTGGTGGAAAGAGGTTGAAAAAAACAACCCGCATCATCAGGTTTGAAAATTCAATTTGGTAACTTTTATAAAGAAATTCTTATTCTTCAGGAACTGCCTACCAGGCAAATCCAATGGCTTATTAAAACATGAATGCTATGCTTGAAGTCAAAGCTATGCTGAATGAGATGCCCTCATGTCTTACACATGAAAACTACAGGATCCTTGTGAGGTGGCATCATATTTCATGCTTTTCTTCTGAGTGTCATCTGTAATGGATTAAACACAGTGAATAAAATGCTTGATGATATTTGCTCCTGCTCCCATCACAGAACCGATTATTTGTGTTGAAGAGGCACCATGGCTGTACTAACATAAGCATGACGATTTGATATTCAGTGCAGTTACCGAGCAAAGTGGACTCTCTCACTGTCCTCCCTGCCTCCCGTCACACTCCTTTTCCAGCAGAAAACATTAAAAATAAAGGATCAGTGGTCTGGGGAATTTCCCAGTCTTACAGAGGTTGTTCACATTAGGACAAAGAAACAGTTATAAATGAACAAATACGAAAAAAAGGCCAATCAATTTGTTTTTTAGCATTGCAATGGCCACATTGATCTCATGGTTTGATTTTAGCCTCAGATCAAAGGAGGGCCGTCCACCCCGATCCAGAGGGCTTCCTGCCTGAGTGTTTACTGATGGTCCATTAAGGACTTGAATTGCTTCCAGGATATTTTGCTTTTGTCCTACTCTTATTTTTATTTTTTATCTTTTGGCTCCTGGTAGGATCTCCTTGTCTTTCCCCAAACCCTCTCTCATCACTCAGGATAGATGGGAGTGTTTTTACTCAAAACTGGATTCAACTCTATTGCTATAGCTTTGGGTTACATTTTTTTTTTTTTTTGGAGGGGGAGGGATAAAGGATACAGAGACTTTTTATTGTTTCATTTTTCTCAAAGTTCATTGTATATTTTTGAATATAGAAAGCAGCAAAAATTCATCTTCCTATCAAATCATCTGACTTCAGTGTGAAGTATTTGACCTTGCTATTTAATACCATGTCCCACACTGGCTGTATAAACCGGTATTTTGCCTTAAGACACTCAGCAGAATCCAAAATATATAGATTTGTTCTCAGTGTAGTGATTTTATGTCTCACATGGAGAACTCGGATCCATAAGTGGAAATACCTAAAGCACATTCAGGGAATTGGCCCGCTAATGTTCCCAGAAAATACCCTCTGAGGTTGGCCACGGTGCGGCTGGGCATAAACACAACCTGTAGCTGCCTCTGGCAAAATCTCCTCATGTTCTGGGTGATGAGGAGATGTGGCCATCCTTGGGCAGGTGAGACAAAGAGCCTGCGGTTTCTTAACTTCTCCAAGTTCTAACCTGCACTCCCTCTTGACTAACTTGACCACTGTGAGGCTCTACGGAAGAGTCACGGACCTGCACAGCCCACTGTGAGAGTGAGAGTGACATCCTTTGTTCTGATTGCTGATTCAGGAGTAAAGCAACAGGACAGTGACCTTAAACCGAATCCTATTGTCATTCTTGCCAGTCTTTGAAATTCAACCAACTCTTTGTGATACTTCTTGCAATGATTGCCTAATACAAAGGCCTTAGAGTAAAAAAAAATAAAAATAAATAAACACATACACACACACACACACAACACACACACACACAACCTTCTAAGTTATCACTGAATTCCTACTCCCAATCTTATATAGAATGTGAGAGAATTAGTCAGGAAATTCAGCTATGGCAGTGGTTATAGAGGAAATTATAATGAAACTTTTTTTTTCCCTATATGGTGTTTTTGCTTGCATCATAGTTTGTCTTATTTATAACAGTACTTCTCCATAAATTTGGCTTAGAAACATAATGGTTATCTGGACTTCTTCTGCAAAAAGACCTTTCAATGGCTCTCATTGTAACTACCTCTCTCTCTCTTTTTTTTTTTTTTTTTTTTTTTACAGAGAGGAAGGGAGAGAGATAGTTAGAAACATTGATCAGCTGCCTCCTGCACACCCCCTACTGGGGATGTTCCCACAACCAAGGTATGTGCCCTTGACTGGAATCGAACTTGGGACCTTTCAGTCCACAGGCTGACACTCTATCCACTGAGTCAAACTGGTTTTGCCACTACCTCATTCTTAGGAGGTTTTCTTGTTCATGTCTTTCTTGAGTGGGTACCTTTTTCCTGTCTGGTTCTAGAAATGGGGAAGAGGAGGCTGAAATGATTCAGAAGACTGGTGGTCATGCCTTATATTGATGATAGCATGTTCTTCAGGCCAGCTACCAGGAACTTTGAGCAGCACAGCTCACATAACCTGATTTTCACATCTAAAATATTATAATATGGATGAACATAAATGTATGTGTAAATATAAGGACATATTTTATTTAGTAATATAATTTATAGAATTACCTATTCTTTGCTGACAAGTATAAACTAATGTTCTGTTATTTTACCAGTAAACTAGGTTATGTGGTATTTTATTTGTATTGCTACCTATTCTCTTTTATTAAGGTACTATGACATAACTGCCTAAAATTCATTTTCAGAAAAATGAATCCAAAAGGTAGCTTTAAGTTTTCTAATACACTCATACTTCCAATATTTGGTTTACTGTTGTCAAAACCTCACCCTACTGGCAACCAGGTTCTATTGTTATTATTCAGAAAATTTGATCACCAATTCAGCCCTGTGTTAATTCTGTTTAGTGATAGTACTATCCTGTCACCCATTTATGACCACCTGGTGGCATGGCATCATTGGTTTTTATAATAATACTAGAGGCCTGGTGCATGGACCTTGCCTGCGCCCTCTCGCAATTAAGGACCCCTTGACCTTGCCTGTGCCCTCTCACAATAAAGGACCCCTCAGGATGTCAGAGAGCTGGTTTTAGCCCGATCCCTGCAGGCCCAATCCAGATAGGAAGGAGCATTGGCATTTGCCCCCTGGTGGTCAGTGAGCATCATAGCAACCTGTTGACCAGTTGCTTAGGCTTTTATCTATCTATCTATCTATCTCTATATCTATCTCTATCTATCTATCTATCTATCTATCTATCTATCTATACACACACACACAAAGAGAGAGAGAGAGAGAGAGAGAGAGAGAGAGAGAGAGAGAGAGAGAGATACTTTTATTTTTGAGGAATTATAAGACTAACAGTTTGCTGTATGGAAATAGCACTTGTATTAGCACCAAATTGGCAACTAGGTTCTAAAACAGGACTCAAATGTGCTTAACTTCCCCAAACTGCAGCAACATCCTCTGAAGTTGATCAAGAGGTGGAAGAAACATCTACCTTCAGCCTGCAGGCCTGACCTTTCCTGAGAGATTAATTAGAACAAAGAGGAGCTGGCTGTCAAATCAGAGTCCCAAATACTCTGTTTATAGGAAGTGCACTGGAGTTTCCTTTCCATTCTCCATGAGGAAGGAAAGATTAAGATAGGACTAGCCAAAACCAGTTTGACTCAGTGGACAGAGCGTAGGCCTGTGGACTGGATTGAAAGATCCCAGGTTTGATTCCAGTCAAGGGTATGCACCTTGGTTGCAGGCACATGCCAGTAGGGGGCGTGCAGGAGGTGGCTGATCAATGTCTCTCTCTCATCAATGTTTCTGGCTCTCTATCCCTCTCCCTTCCTCTCTGTAAAAAAATCAATAAAATATATATATTTTAAAAAGATAGTACTAGTTATCTCCCAGTTGGACCCAGCACACCCCGTGGGCATCAACCTGCATCCAAGACTCAACATGTTTGTTCTAAATGTTAATGGCTTGCAAGTTAGAATATGAGGTACTGGTTGTTGTTGTTATTTCTTAATTATTACTACCTGATTGTACCCTAGTACAGTTTTGGAGCAACATCAATGTTTTACTCAACATCCTGTCCCATGTTGAAAGTGGAACAATAAAATATTCCCTGCTTCTCCACATTAAAAAATTGTTTGCATCTTCATTCAGAGGCTCCGTTTCAGAGCTTTGAAAATGGATCCTTTGTTGACACTTAAATAGTCTAGATTTAGTGAGTCAAGGGAATTGTACAAGTGTTTTGAGTGCAGTGCTGTGAATCTCTGTATATTCTGTGAATGCCAGTGAAATATTACTGCATTATCATGCTTCTTCATTGTAAATAATGTTTTATTTTTCACAGTTAGAAGATGTGAGAGCTGAATATGTGTGAGTAAGACAGGCGTGATTCAGCAATCCATCTGAAAACACTGGTGCTATATGTTAAACAATACTCTCTAAACCCATTGTCAGTACAGTATTTGGGGAACTGCAATAAAGCGCCTAAGAGAACTTGAAAATGAGGGCTATAAGATGGCTATTACTTTTCCTTAAACTGTGAGATAAATACCTAAGGCATCAGTATGTGAATAGGAAGTTGCCTAAAAGAGGCAAAATTGTTCTAATTATAGAAACCCTGGGGCCATAATGTGATTGACCACATTAGCATATCCAAAGGGGAAATGCAGCTGAATGAGTTGTCAGCCTTGGAAACTCAGGAAAACGGATGTTCCAGAGGGAAAAGTTGGCTCTTTCAGAGGCTGCGCCACAGAGGCACTTTTAACGAGGGAAGCTCACCTGGATGCCTTTAAATACCTGCTAATTAATTAGAAGTCGAGCAATCTTTGATTATCATTTGAATCCCCATTGCATCATCCTATAGGAAACCTATGGGTTTCAATTCCTCTAGCCCATCTTACTCTTATTTCTCACAATTAATATATACGTGAGGGTTTTGACTTTATTCTGATGAAAATCATCTTTCAAATGAGTGCATTAGAATTCTGTTTCATGCATCTCTCCGGGCTGAATGTGAACCTTCCCGGGAGAGGAAGGTCATTATTTCTACAGGGCGGGTTAAGTACATTCCAGGCACCGCACCAGACCCTGCCCCAGGCAGTGCTCGCTGGCCTGAGCTATTTCTATGGAAACAGATCAGCTACAGGGTATGCCTCCTGCTGGGGATTCCCAAGGATCCCTGGGACTCATTCTCAGAGTTTCAACCAGTTTTCCTGAGGTTATTAGCAAAGCTCCAACATAGCAGGATCCGATACTCTATCATCACATTGAGTTCATTCATTTAAAATTTTATATCTTAAGTATTTTCAAATCTGATATTTTTTTAGCTGACTCAGGAAAATGAAAATAGGTACCGAACTCGAGAGAGCTGAAGACCAGTCAAATGTATTATTTTACTAATCTATTCGTGGAATTTTAAACATTCTGTTTTTTGTCTCTGTGACATTTCTGATTGGTTAATACATGTTTTTATTTTATTACAACTTGCATTCACATAGGAGATACGTTTCTGATATGGCGTTTGAAAGTAAAAATTACAATTTATTTGAGGAGGAATGTCACGTATGAGAAATAGGGTTTATAAAATAAATTACTAAAGTTATTATTTTAAGACTTCCATATAATCCAGACATATTTGCTATGGTGGTAAAATATGAGCTCTGGAATAGAAATGGAAGTCTACCTTTGTGCTATATTTTTTTCCTCATGAGTTTGTTTGATTTTCATTTTCTCTTCTCATGTCCTTTGGCTTATGTATAAAAGTATGTTTATCAACAAGTTTAGACATTTTGTAGAGTTTTCTAGTTTTATTTCTTCTGTATGAGTTGGTTGGAATTCTGTGAGTTTTGAATGTTTATTAGAGATGACCTGCCAAGAGATACATTTATCTAAACATCTTGGCTTTCATACAGTATTTTTACATGTCATGGATGGCAGTGAGACAAGTCAGTGAAGAGGGAACCAGGGCCTAAAACTACCAAAAAACAGAGGCATCTAGAAGATGTTGGACAGATAGCGGAGTCTGTGGAGGTCAACTAAGGAGTTGACTATGATGGACATTAGTCACTAACTTCCAGGTTCTTGGGATGTTCAAAGTAATCAAATGTGCACTAATGAGGATGGTTGAACTCTGTCCTCTTATGTGTGAGCAAAGCCTCGTAGTACGTGTACTAACTGTTAACAGAAGAAACTTAGAGTAGAATGTAACCCCTTAATGAAGCAGGGCAATGCTAAGTTACTCATTTTGCTTGTAAGTCTTTGTTTTATCTCAACATGCTAATGTATTCAAAAGATAAAGAAACACTGTAGTGAAAGTATTTAAGACTAAGTCTCATCAAAACCGGTTTGGCTCAGTGGGTAGAGTTTCAGCCTGTGGACTGAAAGGTCTCAGGTTTGATTCCCTTCAGGGCACATCCCCAGTAGGGGGGGTGCAGGAGGCAGCTGGTCGATGTTCCTAATTCTCTATCCCTCTCCCTTCCTCTCTGTAAAAAATCAATATATTTAAAAAACAAAAATAAAACCTCCTTTAAAATTAAGCCTCTTTTCAGCTTATACCTCTCCCTCTCCTGCCTTTTTTTCTACAGTGCCCTGTTTTTCTCTTTCCTCTCTTCCTCTCCTCCTTCCTTCTTTATTCTCTCTCTCCCTTATATTTACATCATACAAATAAAATCAGCCTTTCAGGTTTTTAAGCATCTTTTTGAGGTTAAGGATCAAGTTGTCAGTCTCACCCATTTCTGCTCGTTCTATTTATAGGCATGCGATCCTTGAGAAAGGAACGCAAAGCCTTTGAGAAGCCTCTTTTAGAAAATGCTGTTTAGCCCCGGCCAGCAGGGCACAGTTGGTTGGAGTCCTCTGTGCATGGAAGGGTTGATGATTCCATTCCCCATCAGGGGACTTGCCTAGATTGCAGGGTCAATCCCTGGCTGGAGGCATGGGAAGCAGCTAATCCATGTGTCACCCTCGTAGCGATATTTCTCTCTCTCCCTCTCCCTCCCTCTTCCTAAAAATCTTAAAAAAATAAAATAAATAAAATGCTCTGTCTCTTAGGTCAATTATTAAAACTTCTTGTTTCTTAGTTCATGAAAGTAAAGGGCAAAGCTGTCAGCATGAAGTTGTTTGTCTCTCTTTTTTTTTAAAGCGTGGGTTCTCCTACTATGAGTGGAGTAAATTGCTGATATTGAGAAATTCAAACAAAAGGAAATGCCATGTGAGTTAGATTAATGATCGATGGCAAAGAACTTGTCTTTGATAATGATAATCTGAGACCATATAAATATTGCGTGAGTGTGCATACAATATACTAAATAAGAAAATCAACTATTAAATTTAAATGCTGTACTCAGTAAATGTCTTCAATTCTTAGATAAAGATCTAAACAACATACTTTAAACATAATTAATAATAATAATACAAAAACTTTAACAAATAAGCTTTTGACATATTGGAATGCTTAGCTTCAAATTCAGTTGCTTGTTGAAAACTTATGAGGAACTTATTCTATCTGATTATTTTTTGAACTATATCTACATAGAAAATAAATACTAAATAAATATCGTCACTAATAAACATGTCTGCACTCTTAAGACAAGTTGTTTTTTTCTTTTTTTAAAAATCTGAAATTACATGACTAAGCCTTTGTTTCATGTAAATTAGAAGGCATACTTTTGTGTAAATCTAGTTTTGATTATTTGAATTACCTTCCTTAGTTAAAGAATACCCAAGTACATAAAACTTGCTATAGGCATATACTTTTAACAGAGCTATTTTTTTCTAGTATACATTTATTTTTAGGAAAAAAGAAAAAAAAAAGCTTAATTCTCTTTTGTCAAATGGCAAAATGGCGAGTGCTTTTTACCTGCTGGATCCGTTCCCACAGAAATGTGGCTTTGGCTTTGGAGATGCTCTTTAGCAATAGATCTGTTTGCAAGAGATTTCTTTACACAGTGATCATCCCAGTGGCTTGAACTGTCTTGATTTTGATACATCATTGATCAAAACAGTCTCAATTTCTTCTCTGTATTTCCCAGGTCCCTAGCAGTTTGTGTTGTGGACTTCCTGAATCTTCTAGGCTTCCATCTTGCTTTCTTAGGTGGAAGGGCACCCATCACTTTTCCTTGTTGAAATAACCCCCCCAAATTCAGCCAAAATGACTTTTTTTTTTTTTTTTTCACTTTTCTGAGAGTTGTCAGGACCTTGGGAAATCCACCTGGCAGGTGAGGTGAGCCACTGACCCCAATCTCCCGTGTTTCCATCCGGAGAGATTAGGACAAGGAAACCGGAAATGCTCAGAACACACAATAGATGGAGCATCAGGGGAAAGAAACTTCATGCGATCCCCAGAGAGCAGCGTAGGAGGCTGCAGACCAAAGGCGCTGAGCACCTTCCGCTGGTCCAAGGGCCTTGCTGGGCTCTGCGGAGGCAGTCTTCACATCCTGTCACCCCAACTCAACCAAATTAGGGGTGAGTTTGTTGTCCTTTATTGGAAGGAAAACAGGGAAAAGCAAACACTCTGGAAACAATTTTGGTGTGACTGTCACTATATTCTGTACGGTGTATCATAGTGGACTAAAGGCACGATGCACGAAATTCATGCAAGAGCAGGCCTTCCTTCTCCCAGCTGCTGGTACTGGCTTGGACCTGGCACCCAAGACCCGGGCTTTTCTTGGTCCAGAAGGTCATCTAGAAAGACATCTGGTCTCATTAGCATATTATGCTTTAATCATTATAGGTATTAACTCTATCTATATTTATTTATTTTATTTTTTGTATCTGTATTTTTGTCTCTGTAATCCAGTTTTCTTGTGTCTGTAGATCTGTAGATCTCCTTTTCTCTGAAAGTTAAGAAAGCTAAATTTCACACTTCTTAGAAAAATACACTCAATAGGTAAATTTTTAATTGTCTATTAGAAACATTGCAGTAGATAATGGCAACTATTTAACGAAGCCAAAGCAGAATTTAAAAACATTTTGATTAGTCAGTCTTCTAGAGGCCAACACTATATTCCCAAGAAAGCTGACTTTACTCACACTCCTGCTCTGAAGTTATAAAATACAGCATTTTAACTTGAGTTCTTATTTTTCTGCCAGAAAATGCCTTTAAAACACATACAGATGTTTAAGTTCTAGTTCAGAAAAAGATGCCTCCATTTGAGAGACAAAGATACATCTCAATGGGTATATGTTCAAATATCAATTTTAAAATTAATTTAGAGTTAGAAACTGGTGATGGAAATTTTAGTTCTCCCTCTGTGGTTGAGTATAAATACATAAGTCTGTGAAAGAAGATGATTTTCTACAATAATTTTCCATGGCCTCTGGATCTTGACAGTTCAGTGTTTCTTTCCTCTTTCAGTACTTTTTATTTCTTGTTCTACATTTATAACATACTAGGGGTCTGGTGCATGAAATTCGTGCATGGATAGGGCCTCTATGCCTGGCCAGTGATCAGGGTCGATCTGTGGGATGACCAACCGGGCAATCAGGGGGTCCCCACTGGCACATGCCCTGGCCAGCCTGGCACCATCTGCTGGCCAGCCCTGCCCCTTCCCTCCCCACCTCTGGTTACCTCCCTCTATGGGACAACAGGGGCGGGGGGAAATGTTTGGAGGGGGCCCTGCTGGCATCCGCCTTGGCTGACCTGGGGCCTGAGGGCTGGGGGCAGCTCCTGCATTGACGTCTGCCTCCTGGTGGTCAATGCATGTCATAGCGACCAGTTGTTTTGCTGGTGGTTCTGCTGTTTGGTCAATTTGCATATTAGGCTTTTATTATATAGGATACACGTTTGCCTGAAATTGTTGTTTTGCCTTAGATATTATGAAATGATACTTTATGCTTTGAAATATGAGTGTCCCAAGTTTGGCTCATCATTCAGACTGGACTGCTATGTTTTTATTGCTTTTTTATAACCTTTTTTTTTTTTTAATGGTAAGTATGTTCAGTTGACTAATTTATTTAGTGTCTTACCTCCACTGAATATTTCCTTTAAATATTTTCTCCGTTACGTCCTCCTAAGTGGCTCAGAACTTCCTGATTAGTGGTGCATGAGAACCAGTCTGTCTGTCTTTCTTTAAATGCAGACAGTGGTATCTGAAGTGCCAGATTTGCTGGCATGGCACTGAGGACTCAGTAAGTGCCACTTTTAAGTCTTATAATAGTGCCACTTCACTGTCGGTTACTATGATCTTCTTAGGCTTTTCTGAGTGTCTGATAGCCTGGTCTGGGAGACAGCGATGCCAGCCCTGCAAAAGCCATGAGCTAGAATTCTCTCCACATCTCACTCAGTTTGTTCAGCTTTCAAACAATAAATAATTTACCCTAGCAGCTCAGTCTCACCTGTACCATTCACTAGTGTTACTTCCTGCAGCTTCATAATGGGAAAACCAGCTCTATGTAAAAGATTATGGTGAAGCCAAGCAAAAAGAAGAATAAAGAAAAGAGTGTAGTAAATATTATTAGTAGGTGTTTAATAAATACACTGCTACTGTTGAAAGTTACCATGGATATAATATTAACACTAATTGGCCTTAATTATCCCACCAGAATCTGTATTTGAATTTATTGTATCTTTTTACTTGTGTGTTCTCCAAGACGAGTAAAAAGAATAATACACAATCGATATCCGGGATATTTTTAAATTTTATTTGAATAATACAACCATGTAAGTACACTATTCTAAATAATTTAAAGATACTAACTCACTGCATTGTCCTGACAATTTAAAAGCTAAGTATTTTATTTATCCCTCCTGATGTATAAAAAATGAACATCTTAAGCAAGGTAACAGAGGTGAGCACTCTGGGGGGACTTCGAAGCCACCCTGTTGTCCTTCAGAGTCTCTGCCAGTCACCAGAACATCTGCTGTCTCCGGAGTGATTAATTTTTCCATTTACAGTTTGCAAGATATTTTCATAAAATTTATTAGTCGGCTCTTGGCAGTGGCCCTGTAATGTATTCTGGTGAGAACCGATGTTCTTACATAGAAAGACTGATTCTCTGAGGATGACGGGACATTCCTATGCCTCCTCACAAAGCGGTGGGTGGAGCAGCCCCATCCAACTTCTCTTGACGGCGTGCTCTCGCCAGCAGAGCAATGGCGCCTTCCCCAGACAAATGAAGCATCAAACTTACTGGCTGTTTAATCGGAGGAAAGAATCTTCTAGAAAGATTTAGTGAGAATGTAAACTACAGAGTTGTTGCCATGGTAACAAATGACTATTTGATTGATTGGTCAGTCACTTGATTATCATTTTTTTTTGTTTATATGTGAATACTAGTGGCCTGGTGCAAGAATCCTTGCACACTGAGAAGAAATTAATTAGAAGAAATATTTTAATATAGCTTATGCCCTTTCTCTATAATAAAAGTGTGACCCAAATTCATGATCAGCAATGACAGATCGAAACACATGCATGTGACTGGCGCCAGCGAGAGCTTTATATGTATTGTGCATGCACAAGTCAACCTTTATTTTTAAATTGCCGGTGTATGTCTTATGTACCAGTGGTTGGTCGGTCAGTTGGTCGGATGGACAGACTGTTGGTCACTTAGTCTTTTATATAGAGAGATTTCTGGACTCCAGTTAGTGCCACTTTTAAATATTCCATTTTTCTAAGGGTTAGGCATATTCTTCTTCTTTTTAAAAAAATATATATTTTATTGATTTTTTACACAGAGGAAGGGAGAGGGATAGAGAGTTAGAAACATCGATGAGAGAGAAATATCGATCAGCTGCCTCCTTTACACTTCCTACTGGGGATGTGCCCGCAACCAAGCTACATGCCCTTGACTGGAATCGAATGTGGAGCCATTCAGTCCACGATGACGCTCTATCCACTGAGCCAAACCGGTTTTGGCAAGGCATATTCTCCTTATTAGAGGACTCTTGAATTTATAAAATAGTTACATAAAATTTATTTGAAAGAGAAATGACAGATTTTATTTAAAAGTGATGTTGTAAGATACTCCAAGAATATAACCCAAAGAACTTGTTATAACCTTTGGCTTTCTGTAAGGAATCTTGTTTTGTTTTTCTATGTTATACCTGTATTACCTAAACAGCACAACAATTGCTATATTTTTAGTTATAAATATTTTATAATCTTAAGGCAGTAGAGAAGAAATCAAAGAGATTTAGTAAAAAATCTTACGTATTACTTTATTATTTACCAATTTATCATAGAATATATTATTAAGCTCATTTTCAAAATTTACTACATGCAAAAGTAATGTTAATCCTTATATAGGTAGTGCCACTGGTATCTTACAGTACAAACCTGTATAAATAATATAGTGTGTGTTTACTTTATACTTTAAATCCAGAATCTAGTTGATAAATCCCAACCATGTATTAATCTGAAAAACATGTTAAAATGGCTAACATATAGTAGTAATATAAGACATATCATTGATTTCCAGAGTACACCGTTTCTCAAGCAAAATTGCCATAGTAACTGATGCACATATACAAATGAATTTTTTTCCCAATGGCTTCATATTGAATTTATAGATATTTTTGTGTGATCTCATTGATCTAGATGCATGAGAACTTGTAAACTTTATACACTTTTAAAACTATGGAAGCTAATATACTTCGTTATGTTTTTAATATGAGCTCTTTAAGAAGGGGAGTGGAAAATGCTAAAAAGAGTAGGATAGATGTGTAAGATATTTTAATGGCTGAAAGAATCACTTT
>PVJN01028295.1:0-27348 GCA_004026805.1 Lasiurus borealis | reverse complement strand
TATCTCTTAGCCTTTCCTGGCCGCACACACGCATCATCCTTGGCAAGGTTCTCACCATGGCCAATCAACCACGGATTTCTATTTTGTTTCATCTTCCAAATATTTGTTGAAATTTGCCTTCTTCTTTGGATCTCCAGCTCTACCTCCCCACCGCCATCTCTCACCTGCCAGAGCATCCCATGTGAGCCATGCACCCTCCTCCAGTCTGCTTTGTCCCCATCTTTTCACCATATTCCAGCTGAAATAATCCATGTGATGTGTAAATCACATGAGAATCATATAAACCATTGCAGGCCTCCTGTTTCTCTTAGGATCAGGCTACAAATGGCCAAAGTTGATCTCAAAGCCCTGCACAGCCTCTCAAGCATTAGTTATCCTTGTCTCACTCTAGCTGCCTGTGTTCTTCTCTGGGGCATTTACATGTGCTGAACGCTCTGCCTGAACCTGCTCTTCCCTCTTCTCGGCTTCTAGGTAACTCTTCCTCAGCCCAAGCACACTTCCCCTAGAACCTGGTCAGGCCCAACCCCACGGAATGAGACATTGGAGCAGCCTATCTCCCTGCACTGTAGCCCTTCTCCCTGTGTCATTTCCCCTAAATTGTTTGACTAAATGCCTGTCTGCCTACTTGAGTGAAGCCATCAACTCTATTATTGGTTTCACTGAGTCCCCACCAAAGAAAAAAAGAAAGAAAAAAAAAGATGTTAAGGTTCTAATCCCCCAGTTCCTATAAATGTGCCTTATTAGGGTTCAGGATCTTTGTAGATTTAAGCAAGTTAAGATGCAGTCATAGAGTTGGCCTCAGTCCAGGTTACACAGAGACACCAGCACATGGGAGAATATGTGGAAGTGGGAGACAGACAGAGGGAGGAGGCCATTGAAGATGGAGACAGAGGTTGGAGTTATGCTACCATAAACCTGGAATATCTGGGGCTACCAGATGCTGGAAGAGGCAAGGAAAGGTCTTTCCGTGGAGGCCTTGGAGGCAGCATGGCCATAAAAACAACTTGATTTTAGACATCTAGCTTCCAGAAATGTGAGAGAATATATTTTAAGCCACCCAGTTTGTGGGGCTTTGTTACCACTACCCGCGGAAACTAATACCAACTCTGAGCCACACGGGGGCAGGGGCAGGGGCCTTATGCATTTTTACTCACCAGTGCCCTCAAACCTCCAGCACAGTGCCTGGTCATGTTATCCCTTTCTGCAGAATTAATCTTCAAATAGGAAAGGTGGCTTTCACAATGACCTGGGAAGTCTCTAAGCAGTATCTTCACCCTCCCACAGTGTCCAGGGTTCACTCACACAGCTCTGAAATGTTTTCATAAAAGAAGGAATGATTCCCTCCCATACATGGTTTCTGCAGCCAGGATTACCTGAGTCATCTGGGCAGAACTCCCTTCTGTCCCTGGATTATCTGAGTGATTGCATCACTGTCTGCTTGTCTTTGGTTGCACAGATATCTAAGCTCTGCATGTAGGTGTGGTCATGGATTATGGGCCAGAGAAGATGAAGATCATGGTTCCCAAGTATATACCTACAAAAAGGAATCTGTTTAGATTAAACTGAAATTCAGCCCACAGAGTTTGTTAGAAACAACTCTAAATAATCAGTTACCGAGTGCTGAGCACTGACAGACAATGGTGCCATCTTTGTCTTTAAATGGAATCAGAAAGAGAAAATCCAGGCGTGGCCAACCCAGGACCATGCCGGGGTCCACAGGTGCTGGGGTTATGACACCAAGCAGACTTCCTATAATCAAGTTCAGAAGTCAGGACACCTGGAGAAATCTATGACATATGGAGTTTAAAAAAGAAAAAGAAAAGAATAAATTATGGTACAGTATTTTACTATGAACCTCTTATGTAAATAAATGTTTAAACTAGAAGAATACAAAGCTCCAACACATGTGCCTATATGTTTATCTAATCCCCCCAAAATAAAATTAAGTATCTGATGACATGGGAGGGTGTAAAGGTAATTTAAGAAGACTTTTCATTGCTATCTTAGATGTATCTGTATGATTTGAATCGTTAAAATGTAATTTTCTAATTCAAGTGACTGAAATTTAAAAACCACCAACCCAAAAAAAGTAAAACAAAATATTTTTTTAAGTATTTTTTCTTCACACCCCAACATGCGAGTGACGGTTATGGCTCTGCCAATCCCTCTATTATTTTCTTAGGGAAGAATAATTAAGTTGAGGGAGACCCTCATGTTCTCTGTGGGGGGCCTTTCTGCAAACAGGAACTTTCCAGCACATGGGTTGCTGAGAAACCAGTGATTTGAGTTCCATCTGCTCCACCCCTAAAATAAACACATAAATAATACATTTGGTGCCAAAAGAAAACCCTATCACCCTGACTCAGAGGCTTGCGTTCAGCAGAAGGCTGCCAACATGCAGCATTTAGGTGGCTGGGGAGGGTGAATGAAGTCTTGGTGTATCTGATAATGCCAAGTGTGAGGAATTAGTCAGAGCTGGGCTTGCAAGCACTAGCATTTTTAATGATTTATTGAATTTCTTTTAAGGTCACTGGCTTATGATTTGCCATTTTAAAAATGCACTGCAAAAAAAAATAGGTGTGTATTTTTCTTTACAGGAACTGAATCATTTTCTAAATGCACTTTTTAAGAGGAGAAAATCAGTATGAATAGCCACAGCCAGCACACCCCACACCCAACCTAATCACATGACCTGTAGCCCGGATAAACAGCTTTCTGGATGGTATGGGTAGAAATACGGTTTTCAGAAGGAACAGAGATCATTCATGGGCACACAGTTGGATTAACTTGCAGCATTACTTCTGTTGTGTAATTTTACTGCTGGGACCATTATTTCAATTCCAGTGTATTGGAAATTCAGAGTTAGCCTAATCAGTCATCTGACCCAGGGGCCTGCAAATGCATGTTTTCATACGCTAAGGTATCCTCATGCCATTCACATGTTTCCTTGGTAGTGAGAGTCACAGGTAGAAAACATGAGAGTTAAGCAAAAAGAGTTGCCAGTGCTACCTCCAAAAGCCCAGCTCTCAGCCAGGAATTCCTGACTGAGGACCAGATTCTTCCCAACAGTGTTATCCCCCATCTAAGTAAGATAACATCTTACTCAAAAGTCACACAGGAAGTCAGAAAACATGGCAAAAGCCATACCTTCTGACTCCCAGTACAAGCTCCCCTAGACCAGGCTCCTTTTTAAGATGAATTAATAGATTTATTAGTTAAACTAGAGGTAAAATGCACAAAATTCATGCATGGTAGGGGGTATCCCTCAGCCTGGCCTGCACCCTCTCCAAAATGAGGCCCTTTGGGGAATGTCCAGCTGCTGGTTTAGGCTTGATCCCACACCAGCAGTCGGACATCCCTCTCACATTAAGCGTCTGCTGGCTCCTAACCACTCACCTACCTACTGCCTGCCTGATTGCCCCTAACTGCTTCTACCTGCCAGCCTGATCACCCTCTAACTGCTCCTCTGCCAGACTAATTGATGCCTAACTGCTCCTCTACCAGCCTAATCATCCCAACTGCCCTCCCCTTCCAGCCTGATGGCCTCCAACTGCCTTCCCCTGCAAGTCTGGTCACACCCAGCTGCCCTCCCCTGCAGGTCTAGGTACACCCAACTGCCCTCCCCTGCCAGCCTGATGGCCCCCAACTGTCTTCCCCTGCTGGCCTGGTTGCCCCTAACTACCCTCCCCTAGAGGCCTGGTTGCCCCCAGCTGCCCTCCCCTGAAGGCCTGGTCACCTCCAATTGCCCTCCCCTGCTGGCCCAATCACCCATATCTGCCCTCTCCTGCTGGTCATCTTGTGGTGGCCATCTTGTAGCAGCCATCTTGTGACAATGTCATGTGATGCCACATAGGTTTTTATTATATATTAGGTGAATATGCATGAGCAGACATAGCAGGCCTCTTCATGGAGCTTAGTGTCTTATCAACAGGAATGAGGACTTCATAGAACAGTGACACATGAAGAAGAATACAGAGGATCCATGGCAAGAGTATTAAAACCAGATTGGGGGATGTCATCAATCTGAACACTAGATGTATACACAGCATGGAGGAAGAGGGACTAGGGAGGAGAGGGAGTTTCCAGAGAGCAGGAAGTAAATATATGGTGGGTAGATAACAAAGTGAGAAAGCCTGGAGCCCCAAGTGAGTATGAGGGCTCTGGTATGGGTAAAACAAAGATTGTGAAGAAGGAAAAAATAGTGAGATACAAGGCTGGAGACGTAAGAATAATGTGGGGCTATTTCTGGACTGTATCTGGAATTCTGCCTACAGACAAAGAGAAGCCACTTGTAAACTGTACCCAGTGAAGTCACATGATCACATCTTCATTTTAGTAAATGCCTAGGCTGTAATGTGGACACTAGGTCAGAGTGCTCTGCCCTAGAAATTGAGAGAAGAAATCAAGAAAGTTGGTGGGAATGAGGATGGAAGGAAGGGGATAGAATCAGTAAATATTTAGGAAGTAGAAATGGCAGCACCTGTCAATTGCTCAAATATAGTAGGGAAGTAAAAAGGAGACAACCAGGACTTCCAGCCATTGGTCATAAGGAAAAAAAAAAGAGAGATGCCATTCATTCACAAACATGGGGAGCACTTTGGGAGCAGTGAGCTTGAGGCAGAAATCCAGGTTTATATTTATGTTACCAGGATGCTCAGGGAGAGAGATTTTTAAATAATTATGCCTGTCTTTTACCATCTGGAAAGAAAGTCTTCTTGGAGAAGATTTTGTTGTCCTTAGAAGAGTACTCTGGCTGTTTTGTAAATATTAAAGTTATAAAGTACCCCCTTACCCTGAGGCAAAAACTTCTTCCTCCCAAAGGCTTGGAAAGGAAAAGCATTCCCTCCTTTTAATAGATGAGAAGATATACCAATTTGCTTAAGGAGTCCAGATACTTTCTGAGAGACAATTATTGCAATTCTAACCAAGACTCAAATTATAGACACCACTGGGTAAGGACTACAGACCATGGCCAAGGTCTGGTGTCAAGATCAAACCCCAAGGTTTCTAGAGGAGAAAACACTAAGATCAGGGTCCTCTGGTCTTGCAATCCATCCTGTTGGCCCCAAAACCTATGAGAAATGGCCAGCTCCTGCATGGTGCTAAGCTGAAGTTGGAAATCACTCCTTCTTGGCCTGGATGTTAGTGAATAGTATCTGTAACTGTGAGCTGGAGTCCTGGAGCTGAAGACACAGCTCACTGAGGCTTTGGCAGGGCTCTGAAGCAGCAGGTACTACTCAAGGAAAGGTCAAGCAACACTGGGACAGTGCAGGACCAGCTTTCCACAGGGACACTACATGGTAATGAAAGCAATAGCAAGAAAGGTCCCCTATGGACATCAGGGATTAAACCCTTTGGACAGAGTCAATTTAGGGACATTGTGGACAAATCAGGATTAAAAGGAGGTCCAGGAGAGTTGCACTGGAATTTCTGTTTATAAAGGCATTTGAGCTACTAAATAGAAAGGTAAGAGATTTGACTGAATATGCATTAAAAACGGGTGAAGTAGGACATACTGCTTATATATATACTATATTTGTTAACATAATGGTTCCACTTTTTAAGCAATATTTCAAATCTATATCAGAACAAGAGAAAAATCAAAGCCATACCTTTGCATATTGGTACATGATATTTCAAAGTATGTACATTCGTAAATGTGGAAAACATTTATTTTTTTGCCAGCTCATCATCCCTTCTCCTTTAATCTAGCTATAAAGCTGCTCTTTTCTATCAGGGACCCATTTTGTGTGGTTTAGATGGGGCTGATCCTATCCAGAGGGCTGGACCTAATGTTTGTGTGAGGAATGAATGGATATTTCCCTTATAACTTTCCTGAGTATGAGGAGTGGGGAGGGAGAAAGCTCTTTCTCTAGAATCAAGACCTAAAAGAATGATAAAAACCTGCCATCATTTGGGAGTCTGGAAATGCTTTTAGGCTGAAAAATGCTATCATTCATATCCCAAAAGTTTGGAAACTACTGGATTAAGATAAGAGGATAACATTCTGAAGGGAAGAGCAGTGGGCTGTAAGACTTGCCAGTTCCCCTGTGAGATGATTTGACCAGATGCTGTGAAAGGCAAGAGTAGGAAACAGCATTCTCCCTTTTCTTTCCAAACCTTTCTCCGGGGATAGCACCTTCTTCCCTGATATTTTGGGCAACTGGGGAGCCAGAACTCCTGCTGGCAGAGTTTTCCTTCTCGTGTTTGAAAAAGGAAAGTGGAACCTGGGGTAAAGGACACCAATAAAAATAGCAGATTTCTTGGCAGAAGACTTGCCACCACTGATGTGTGTCAGCAAAGGACAACATAGCACGTGAGATGGTTAACGTAGGTAGTGAGATATTTAAAAAAAGAAAGAAGGGAGAAAAAGTGGCTAAACCTAAGCCTGATTAAGTCTGGAAATTACAGTTTAACTCACCCAGAGGTCAGTCACATCCTCCCCCAAGGGGGCCTGATACCCAAAGCGGGCTCCCTGGGGGACAACTGACCATCATCCAGGATTACCAAGGAGAAATAAACAATAAAGGGGAAATTCCTCTGCTGGGCACATGCCCAGTCAAAGCCAAGATGGCACCCAAGTAGGTAAGTACCTGCACAGTAAAACCAGATGATACAGCAGAACCCTGGGACATGCACAATAGAAGCCAAGATAGCTACCATAAAGGGGATGTGTCTAGCTTGGGGAAAGGATAAAATTGGATAAGGAACACATACCCCAGGAGACCTAGAAAAGAGATTGGATAGGTGCAAGACCTAACACAAATCTGTGAAGGGCCAGGAAAGAGATTGGTTCGTTTGAAAAGCAAGCAAGCTCTTTCACAAGCCCAAGGTAATGTAATCAAAGCTTAACAAAGGCCTCTCCTGGTAGCACATTCTCTTTGAAGCAGTCGCACGGGCCAGTAGCCATGCAGGCCCAAGTGCAGGTCTGGGTGCAACAGCACCGAGCCAGCCAGGGCACAGCCGGGAACAGAAACTAAGCTAGCCAGATGAAGACAGAATCTGAGCTGGACTGCTTTGGCATGGGACTCAACTGAACTATAAAAGCTTTGGACATCCTGCTGATGCCAGGCCAATGGCACAGAATTTCTGGACCCTCGCCCTTTTTCTGGGCTTGGTGAAGACAAGGCTGGACTTCTTCCACAGTGAGATGGAGCTGAGCCACCTGGTCGGGGATGAGACCCTGGGCACCTGGGACAGTTCTTTGTGTTTCCTCAAGCTCCAATAAATATCGCCACTACACCTTATCTTCCCACATGTGGGTCCCCAAGATGTTTTTCTCGTGTCTCCATAGAAGAGCCCTATTTCCACAAACAAGTTCATCCAGTTTCTGATTTTATTTTATTATGAAAATTTCTTTTTTTTTGATTAAGGTTTTTTATGTATATTAATGCATTCTTAACCATTAAATAAGTGAAAGTCTGCTTTCCACAAGTCCATTTTATTGTGCAAGCTGCACACCTCACAGAGGAATCCCAATTCATGGTGCTGACCTTGCATCCAAGTGCAGAACCTCAAACAAATAACAACCTGTTCCTATGGAAATGCAGACTGAAACCTGGTTACTGGGCTTGCTGCTCCTCTTGCTCTAGCTGTGAAAGAATATAGACATTATGCACACACACACACACACACATCCTAAGTGTGTGCAGGACTTACACTGTATAAATATTCATAGTATTCATTTACTTGTACTTATAAATGTCTGTACAGATATTGCATGTATAGCAAATGAATGCATGTATTATTTATCTGTCAATAAGCATCAGACATCAAACAAAAATCGTTGCATCTATAATTCCTAACTCACACATTTTCTCATTCCAAACTATCCAGTCTTCCAGATTTGCTAACAAGAAGCAAATTAGCTTTTGTGTTTTGTCTCCATTTATTTTTTCATCTTTCTCCTTGAGGAGATAGAAGTGAGCTGTAAAGTGGTCAGAGGAAAGGAGGAATAAAGAGCCTGGATAACCTCTTTGTAATTAATTTAATTCCCAATATTTATACATCAATCAATAAGTAAATGCAATTGATATAGAGTAGATTATATGTTCCCTAATATTATTCATCCACAGTCCCTAACAGAATGCTCTACACCTGGTAGGCATGTAATAATAGGTATTTTAATTAAATTCCATAAAAGGAATCACCAATCTATACTTTGTAAGTAACTTGAGTATCTCAATTGATACTGAAGCTCCTTTACATCCCAACATTCCCATTGTATACATAAGAATTATATATAAGATGATCCTACTCATTTGTAACCCTGAGGCCTAGTGTCTCAACAATGCTTAAAATATCATGGATAATGGAGCAAGCATGTCTCTGATTGGTCATTTTCAGAGACTTCTTTGCATACTCAATAAGTATCAAATATAGGCAACCTTTTGGAATCTACATTTGTTGGGACAATGGCTACATTTCTTCTTTAATCCAGCAAAATTTGAGTTAATTTTATTTAGTGGAAATAGGCTTAAAAATAGCCTCCCAAGTTAGCATAGTTCTGCAGTTTTACCATCCCATGGTGATAATGAAAAGGCACTGTGCATGAGCTTTCCTATTTCAATTGGTTGAAACCCCCTCCTCCATATAAAATTAGATTCTATACTGATAGTATAATTACTGTATAATAGACTTTGCTCAACTACTCAACACAAAATGCTTTGCTTTCATAGCATTTTAATATGAGCAGCATAATGGGCACCAGCTTGAAAGCCAGCCTGCCGAGAAAGAATCTAGGACCCCAAATGAGCTCAAGTTTGTAAAATGTGGTTCAGCTGTTCGGTAAACTAGTTAATTCTAACCGACTTGACATGTAGATATCAAAAATTTTCTTTTCCCAACTATGGTCTTGGTTAATGAGGAAGTAGTCTGCTTCAAATCCTTGATAACAATATGGACATCTGCTCTGTAGGTCTTCAGGGCTCACCCCACCTCATCATCGCTTCATAGGTGATGGGGGAACCTCATCTGCTCCACATTCCTGGCTCTGAAGCACTGATATTGAAGAACCAGTCACTCCCCATGATGCATTAGTTTTCAATTTAATTACACTTTTCTGTTTCTGTCAATAAATACTGCTGTTATGGACTTAATGGCTCTGTGTTGTACACCATACACTAAAACCATTCACTTCTTTGGGGAGAAGAGATTAACACAAGTAATATAGCAAAAACCCCTATTTACATAATTGCAATTTTCCTTTTGCTGTAACAGAGGCTGTTTTGACCTTTTAAATGTCCAATATTGCCAGAGTTGGCAGAATTTGCACTGCATGTCCACTTGATTCACTAATTTCTCTGAAATAACTAGTAAATCTCCTTATTGTTTCCTAAGAAACTGCTAAAAGGCAGGTGGTGTCTTTTGACAAAGGCCCACGGACAAGCTTTCTTCATCCATTTTCCACAGGGATAACATGCAGGAGTCCCATCAGGTAATGTAAAGTGAGGAAATTCCATATAACTATTTTACTTGATGCTTAAAATACATTTTATTAATTATGCTGACTTGAAACTACAATAACAAACATTTCAGACAGTTTAAGAATCTTCCTTTATGCATACTCCATATTTGCAACATTTCTCTTGCCCTTGTTTTTAAAAGAAATGGAAGCCTTTGGGGGCAGAAATATAGAGAACAATCATCTCTATGCACACACTCTTCCCTATCCCCCTATCTAAAATCTGGTGGGACTGTTTGACTGGTTCTGGACAATGGGCTGTGAGAGGCAGTGGTGTGTGTTGCTTCTGGGTTGAGGCAATAGAAAGCTTTAATCAGCTCGTCTGTCTCTTCCCCTGCTCTGGTCACCAAAAGGGGCAGATTGTTCCAGAAAGGGCAGTTAAAGGATGTTGATGCCCGTATCTGCCAGGATCTGTGAATGGTTGTATAACAAAAACTTTCCTTTTCTGCTCACATATAAAAGCAAGATTTTTTTTATACCTAACCTAGTGCAATTAAAGCAATAACCATACATCTTTGCAGAGACGAGGATTCTCTCCTTGACTAAACTTTCATTAGGCTCCTCTAAGCCCTCTGGGCCTCAATCTTGGCATCCATGGCAGTTGGGCTTGTGTCACCTAGTTTTAGCGAGACTCCTGCTAAGTCAGTTTAGAAGAAATCTCCCATCCTCAGTACCTGGTCGCCCTTTATATCCTATCAAATTCCTCACTACCCCCCTCCCCGCCCTCCCAACCCTCTAGGTGAAGTTTGATCCCCTGACGTGCCTTCAACAACAATCCTGTTAGGTCTGTTTCGCCAATATGCTCCCCCATCCCATGTTTTCTCGGATTAATTTTCCATCCACTGAGCCTACCCGGCTCCTTGGCTTTAATCCCCGGTTCTTGGTGCTGCATTTGGAATTATGCCAGTTCTCCACTGAGGTGTCTTTTGCCCTATTGCAATAGTTCCTGAATATATACATTTGACCATTTTCCCCTCAAGCTCTGGATTTTATTTATTTTTTTTTTTTGAACAGCAGTAATTCTACATATTATCTCTTTCCTTGTCCATCTGGTTTCATTCACAACTCCTAAGCTAGATCAATATATACAGCCACAATTACCCTGGCAATTCTGTAAAGGACAATTACAATGAACCCCTCTGTCCTCCAAAACTTGTTTAGCAACATTCAATCAAATATAAAGTTCCAAAATTAGTTTTAAAGGAAAATGTCAATTGGAATTAATTTATAGGAAAGTAAAACCAGCTGATGTTGCTCAGTGGTTGAGCACTGACCCATGAACCAAGGATACCAGTTTGATTCCCGGGTTAGGGCACATGTCAGGGTTGGAAGTCGATCCCCAGTAAGAGGTATGTAGGAGGCAGCCAATCCATGTTTCTTTCTCATCAGTGTTTTTATCTGTCTATCCCTCTTTCTTCCTTTTTTCTCTAAAAATCAATAAAAATATTTTAATAGTATTGATAAGAAGGTGAGCTACTATCTTCTATTCTTAATATCTTCTGGGTAATTCTGAAATTATAATCTTCATGTATAATACTGCAGCTGCACACTAGTGATTTTAGTATTGCTTTGTTAGGAGCATACATGTGTTCATCAGAGACACAGCTCCTACTTATTGTGGAGTTTGCACTGGTTTAGGGCAGGCAGTAGAGAGAATCTTGTTTTCAGAGTGCGCTTCCCCATTGCAGTCGGGTGTGTGCTATAGGTGCTTCCTGTCACTGCCCTGCAATGGATGAACTCTATTCAGAATTCAAACCGTCTTCCACTTGCTCATAAAAGCCAGCAATGCAGGGAGAATTTGCTGAAAGAGCCACAGAGGAGTACATTCCTGAGAAATGGAAAACAATATGACAGAAGAGCATTTGGGGGCCAAAACTAAAGGCAATCAAATTCAAGGGCTCTAAGAGAGTGATTTTTTTTTAAGCCAAACAGTACATTAGGTGTAGACTCAAACAGCAAGCCCACTAGTTCTTTGTCGACAAAATTGCTAAATAGGGAGTGAACTTGTCTCCCTGGATCCTGAAGAACACAGGCAAAGGGGAAAACCACCTGAGGTCTGAACCAAAAGCCAATTTAGATCAAGCTAAGCAAACAGACAGGTCTGCTGGCCAACTCAAAACCAAGTCATTAAAAAAAAATAAAGTGTATAAGTAAAAAAGAACTTAACATGCCAAGGAAAACCCAGAGAGCCATGTTAGGGCCTAGCAGCACATGTCCCATTCAATCCAGGCCTGGGCTGCACCTGCAGCAGTTCCTATGCACCTCTCCCAGCCCCCATCTTTGCTTTGTGCTGGTAAAATCATAATGAAATGAAAGTGAAGGCCAGCCAGAGGACTGGGGGGCGGGAGGTGGGGGTGCAGGGAGGAGAGGCAGTTCTGTCCACTTGGCCCAGGTTTAAAAAATGGAGGTTGTTACTTGCTGAGAATAGATTTGCACTCCTCTTTTTTTTTTTTCTCTAAGCACCAGCTGAGCCTCTCTCTTAATTGCCATCCACACTGAGTCACTAACCAGCCACTGGGTGTGGGGTTCTGGCAGCTGTGCTCTTATCTCTGATACTCCCCACCCTGACCCAAATCCCTTCCTCACTCTTTGGTGGCTTTCTTTGGTGATGCAGACAAAAACTTTGAAATCCCTGCAGCGGTTCGGAAAATTGTTTAGAAGTCATTTCTTTTATTTCTGAAGAGGCCTGTTTGCAAAGGAAAGTGGGTTGTGTAAGATGGGAAAAGGTTATTAAACATATTTGCTACTGTGCATGATGCATGTATAAGAGACAATTCTGCTGCAGAATTCTGGGAGGAGGCACAGTTTGTACTTTTATCAGATATTTATTCAAAGTGAAAAGTTATACTCCATGCATAAACATGACAGTAGTATCTCTTTAAAATTTACTGTATTGTATTACTATATATCCACAACTTCTATTTTTCTACTGGAAATGCTCTACATTATATTTATGCGGGCAAATTGTATTTCTCTTTTGATGACACAAATGCCAGAATGCTAAGTCAGCATTTACGTCTTCCTTGCTGCTGATTTGATTTTGTCAGAACTATGACTCAGATGCAAGGGAGGTTTGATACATTGGGGGAAGGATGTGTCTTATGTACCTTGCAAATGCAGTGATCTGTCTAGATATGAATGTCCTTATCTACAAAAAGAGAGAATGGAACTCCCAGTCCCTTTAGCTCTGAAAGCCTATAACTAGCAATGGCTGTGCCACAGAGACTAACCAAGTTGATTCACAGGGGTTTGGGGAGAAAAAAAATCTCTGAAACTGGATTAATTTGGCAGCAAAAGCAACCCTTCCACTGACCACCCAAAGGGGCCATTTTGCAATATCGATTTCTTAACTGTCTAAAGAACAATAATGCACGTCTTTTCTCCTTAAATTAGATGGGAAGTTCCTTGAGGCTAGGACCTATGTTTTAAATTAACAATAAAATTTCCCAAACAAACGCAGGAGACCTCTCTCACATTGCTGGACCAATGGCCTAACGATGAAAGAGGATAGTATTAAGTCCATGAAAAGGAAACCAGGTCTCAGAGCTTCCAGCCCAGAGACTGTTTCTCTCCATTACAATTGTTCTGCCATCAGGAGGTTCTGTGTAAGAGGCTTCTAGCGAGAGACAGTGAATAACAATTGGAAGAGATCCAAGAACATTGTAACAGCCATCAGCTGCATAAGGATCCTAAAATCTTGGCACTGGCTCTTTGGTGCCAGCAATATGCCTGCAAGAAAATGCTCCTCCCCAGGAGTCTTTCTGAAACCCACCCCCTGAGCACTTGGGGATGGTGGGCCAAGCTGCCTGACCTGCATGGAGGCCCCTCCCGGGCAGAGTCTGGCAGGCACCCAGGGCTGGCTCAGCGCTTTGAAGCAGCTCTGGGAACAATGCACAATCTCACTTTGTGATTTTATTTTGTCAGAACCAAAAGGGAAACAGTGAGAACTGACTTGGCCTCTTTTGCAGATGCTTTTGACTAGGCATGCTACTTTTTTTTTTTAATCTAGCTTAACAAATGAGACAAAGAAACAAATATATATTTGCCCTTTAATTTTAGCTGGGATGTGGCCTACTGATTATTGGGCGGGTGGGAACTATTAGCATAGCTTTTCTATTTCTCTGTTATATGCTAGCAGCTTCATCTATTCCAAGAGTCTAATACTGGCTGTTAGAAGCCTTGGGTTTGCCCGGGCAGTGTGCCTCAGTGGTTGAGCTTTGACCCATGTACTAAGAGGTTGCCGGTTTGATTCCCAGTCAGGGCACATGCCAGGTTGTGGGCTCGATCCCCAGTGGGAGCCATACAGGAGTTAGCTGATTGATGGTTCTCTCTCCTCTCTTCCTCTCTCTCTAAAAAATCAACAAAAACATATTCTTAAAAAAGCAGCCTTGGGTTTTCATCCCCAATTATCACCTGATCTTGCTGCTCGAATTCTCAGTGTTTCACTGTGTCTCCCCACAATGTCATTTTTAATGCCTGTCCTTCTCTACTGCAAATGGATGCTGTGAGGACAAATGAGATGGCTCAACATTACCACCTTCCCTACCCATCCGGGGCTCTGATTTGCAAGACCACATTGGGTTCTGGATGAGAAAACGAAAAGATTGTGCCAGGAATGAAAGGAGGCAGAATGGAGCCAGGCGGAAGCCCAACAGGACGCAGAGGCAAGGATCCAGGCCAGCGTTGGAACACTGGACTGGCCACAGTCTCACATATCAAGGTTGGTCCCAGGCCCCCAGGATGCACATTTGTGTGGTTGATTATATGAACATCTTTGAGGCATGTGTGACTCAATTATATTATCACTGGAGGCCCAATGCATAAAATTCGTGCAAGGGGCTTGGGCCTCGCAGCCACAGCAGCTTGCCTTGGCCCTCAAAGCAGTCCTGGCTTCATCCAGAAGGTCATCCAGAAGGATGTCTGGAAGGTCACTTGGCTGTCTGGTCTAAATAGCATATTACGCTTTTATTGTTATAGATTCTTTGAACTCTTTGGTGAAACACAGGGTTTATGCTACTGAGATTTGTGTCCTTCTGCCGGAGAGTATCATTTGTTTCTGTGGCCCAGCCAGCCCTTGAACCCCATTTTTGTTGTCAAAGACCTGATAGCTACTGAACTAATCATCTTAGTTCACTTGTGTTAAAGGTATTTTTGCAACACCTCCCGGCTCTGACACATTATATAGACTTTAGGCAGCCAGGCAACAGAATGAAGTCCTCATGGGTGTCTGAACAATGAGGGTCCCTCCCTTTCTAGTGGCACTAATCCCCCCACAAAATCTCCCACCGTGGACACCCACAGGGAGACAAACAGCAGGGCAGGATAGGAGCCACGCTGCTCTGTCACTGTTAATTGTGAGCTGGTTATCTGATCTTCTAGGACTTGCCCTTTCTGGAAAGGTGTGCATAATATGGCAATCGAATTCCAAGATTCTCATTTACTATAAATTGTGCCTTTGCCAATAGCTTTTGTCAGGACTCCCGTTTTACCTCATGTCTCTGCTCTCCACGTTTCAGGATGCGCTCATCTGTGAAAATGAGTTAAAACTGATTAAAAGGCAGCTTTTCTTATTTATTGGAGTAAAAATGGCAAATGTAGACATGGCACTCCAGTGAATGAAACTCCATGAGGGAAAAATAAAATTCAGACAAGAGGTGTCTGGCTCGCTGGGGGGAACAAACCCAGAAACTGCTACATGACTCAGGTTCAGCAGCTTTTGTAATCTAGAGCAATGCTCTGTTTAAGGACAGCCCAACTGATAATCCAATTATTAGGCTTTCAACAAACCCAGAACCTAATGACATCATATATTCTTATAATTAAAGTTGATCTGTATACAAAGTGGTTCCTCTTCTTAGAGAAACACTTATAATGTAAAATAAACTCTCCTCTTACAGACATCTCCCACTTCACAAATTTGTAGGACAAACACATTCAAAAGAAGAAAGTGTTTGGATGTGTGTTATCCCAAACACATGAAGATTCTAGGTGCCATTTTGACCCCACCTGCCAGACAAGGGCCAAGCTGAAAGCAGCCTCCACAGTAGGGTGGGAGTGTCCCAAACCATCACCAAGGTACAGCCCAGGGGCAAGTAGGTTTGGAGGCCCTGTACGTTTCAGAGAAGTGATACCCCCAGGATCCCCGGCACTGCTATACTTTGCTGTTCCAGGAGCACCAGTCCTATGCAGGCCTCGTGTTTGGGGATCTCCGGAGATGGAAAGCACACTGTGTATGCAAACTGAACTGGCAGTCCTGAATGCCTTTATTAAAGAGTTCAGACATTGGTTTTCTTGTTTATTTGCTTGATGTTGTTTGAATAGAAGAAGGGCTGAGGGAAGTAGAGAGGAGAAGAAGCACACTTTATTACCCAAGGAACAAGCCACTCTTACCACCACTTGCAAATTCTGATTCTTAATTCAAAATGAAGCTTGCAAGGTCTGGTGACCCAAGTTTCTTCATCTTTGTGCTGGATCATCCCAGGATCTACACCAAGGATTGTAGTTAAGAATAAAGGCATATGCCCTAGCCCAGTGGTCGGCAAATTGTGGCTCATGAGCCACATAAGGCTCTTTGGTCCCTTGAGTGTGGCTCTTCCACAAAACACCACTTGCGGGCGTGCATGTACAGTGTGATTAAAAGTTTGTGGCCCATGCACAGAAGTTGGTTTTCGGCTCTCAAAAGGAATTTCAATCGTTGTACTATTGATATTTCGCTCTGTTGACTAATGAGTTTGCCAACCACTGCCCTAGCCCGTTTGGCTCAATGGATAGATTGTTGGCCTGTAGAGTATAGGGTCTCAGGTTTAATTCTGGTCAAGGGCACATGCCTGGGTTGTGGACTCAATCCCCAGTAGGGGGCATGCAGGAGGCAGCCGATCAATGATTCTCATCATCATTGATGTTTCTATCTCTCTCTTTCTCTTTCCCTTCCTCTCTGAAATCAATAAAAAATAAAAAAGTGATATCCTGGCCAGCATGGCTCAGTGGTTGAATATCAATCTGTGAACTAGGAGGTCACAGTACAATTCCTAGTCAAGGCACATGCCTGGGTTGTAGGCTCAATCCCCGGTGTTGGGCATGCAGGAGGTAGCCAATTGTAATTCTCTCTTATCACTAACAGAATCTATCTCTCTCTCCCCCCTCTCCTTCTCCCTTTCTCTCTGAAGTCAAACATATATATATATATATATATATATATATATTTAAAAGAAGGGATAAAGCATGAACACCTTATAGTTCTGTACCTAGAGAATAGTAAGTGCTCATGTAAGAGTAGTTATTTTTATCATGACAATAGCTAGTATTGTTTTTTCCAATCGGCTTTAAATAGAAGGTGAACCCACCAGTCTCACAAGTAGCAAGTTAAAGTCTCCTTCTTGCAAATGGCTAAGAACAGAGCTGATCCCAAGGCAGCAGCTCCTCTCAGAACCAGCCCACTCTCAGGGATAAGGGCATGCTAACCTTGGCTTTGGATGGCTTTGCATATGTTTGCCATTTTAGACTTTTTACCTGTTTGCATTGTTTGTCCTGTGGATGGGACACATTACTGCGTGGGCCTGTCCTATGCATGCCAGGACATTTAGCATTCCTGGCCTTCTCCCACTAATACCAACAGCATCACCACATCACTGTAACAACCCAAGTAACACCCACACATTTCCAATTGCTGCATAGGAGATGGAACTACCCCACTTCAGACTTTCTGGTAGAGAACGTATCATTCTGTCTGCTTCACAAAGGAAGAAACTAAGGTAAAAAGAGTGACTGACCAAGTTACTCAGAGAACACAGGCAATAAAAATAAATAGGAGCCCGGCCAGTGTGGCTCAGTGGTTGAGGATCAACCTGTGAACCAGGAAGTCGTGGTTCAATTCCCTGCCAGAGCACCTGCCTGGATTGTGGGCTCAATCCCCAGTAGGGGGCGTATAAAAGACAGCCAACCCATGATTCTCTCTCATCATTGATATTTCTATCTCTCTCTCCCTCTCCCCTCCTCTCTGAAGTAAATCAAAGTATATTTAAAAATGGGAAATACTTCATGTCACACACAGTGATCAAGTGGATGGGGGGAAGGGAAGTTATGCTTTTCTAACTATACATGAACCCCCTATAGACATTCACCCCAGTAGAAAATCAGTCAATGTAAGTTATTGTTAATGACAGTAGTGTGTTACATTCCTCAGGGTTTGAAGATTGGAAAAGGGTCAATAGTGCTGAAAATAACTCTCTTAAAGATTTGTTTTCAATGTATCTGGCTAAAACAGTGGGAGGTAAAGAGAGGAAAGAGGAAAGAGGAAGAAGGCATAAGGAGGGATACATTCAACTCTAAAGCACCTCAAAATAAGGAATGCAAGTCCCTCAACATATCCCACACCAGTTTGAACCTAGGAACTTTAATACCTTGCCATTCACCTATTAGCAGTATGTCACAAAATGCTTTCTATGGGCACCCTGTTACAGCATTCATACTTCGTAATTCTTTCCAAGTGGTATTAACATCCTATTTCCTCCCAGTCTCCCATTCTGTCATGTGGTATTATAGCATTTAGAGGCCACATTTTTTCTTTTACTGGGAAGTATTTTCCACTCTTATTGAAGTCGGTGAAAAAGTACAATTCTACATGATGAAATGTATTATGCAGTCAAGTCTTCAGGAACATGTCTGTTTCAAACGAGGAGAGATATCTGTGTCCGGTTGTGTTCCTTCAACTTTGTATAAGGGGGAAGCGTTGCATTGTGCCTGTACAGACAGCACAGCTGCCTGGGTCCAGTGGCTTTATTTTGAGCCTCTGCATAAAAGCCCTAGCTTGAAAGGAAACTGTGGCTTCTCTCTGCAATAAGCTCAGTCTTCATTTTTTGGTTTTCAGCTCTGACCTGAAGTGCTCCGTGCCTTGACTCTTCTTTGCGTACTCTGGACTCAAAGTGTAAAAGAACACCTAAGTTCTCACTCCGGGAAAGAGGCTCTGAACACCCCATGTGCCAGAGAGGCTCAGCTCCCAGGCAGGCGCATCTAATACTAGGCCAACTTTTTTCTAACTTTTTTACCCCACATCTAGCCGTCCTTTTTACTGCTTAGAGAGAAAGTTTCAAATGTATCCAAAATTGGAAATGTAATACCAGAATCATAGGAAATATTTAGAATGTTTTGAGCAAACACACACACACACACACACACACACACACACACACACACACCAAGGGGACAGAGAGGTGGGGGAAGGAAGGGCTGTGGTAATGTCTGCATTTAATTCTGAAATATAGAAAAGAGTTTTTAAATCACATGCCTCATTTCCAAGTCGAGAAATATTTTTGGAACGCCAGCCATCCAGGTCCCAACCACTGGGTGAGATGCAGGGAAAGAGAGCCGGAGGGGGCAAGAGAGATCAAAGGCAATTAACACGGGGCCCTGGGATATGCCAGGCACTGTGTCTCCCTGGTGAGGGGAGGGCCAAGGACGTCTCTTCTCCAGGCTTTCAGGAGCCTGCTGTCTAGCTGGAGGATGAGAAACAGAGAAGTCGAAGAGAAAAATTAAAACACCCTCACAGACAAAGAGGGGTAATGGTGGGTCAGAGGCAGGAAAGATTTCCTAACAGCCACTGAGCACATCCATCTTCAGCAGCCCTCAAGAGTCTCCTAATATCTAATGACAAAGGACCCAAATGACTTTTCAGAATGGGAACATGCACCACTTTATTATATAAAATCCTATTTTAGAGGCATTCATGCATTTATCCAACAGTTATGGACACCTATTATGCCAGCACTGGTGACATACAGATACATTTGGTTTGGTTCCAGACACTCAAATTACTTACTGACTTCATAGACAAACATTGTTTCTATTCCTCACTCCCTCCTTATATAAGGAATATCTACCCATACCCTTGGCCAGATCACCTAATAAGAATATGACATCAGAGAAAGAGGAGTTTATTTCTCAACCTTGTTGATGTTGGGTTTGCCCATGTGACTTGCTGACAGCCCTTGAAATGGAATGTTAGTGCATTAACCTGAGCCATGGCTGTAAGTGTATGGGCACAGTTTGCCTTGGCCCCTCCTGCTTACAAGGAACAAGAAATTTCTCTAAAAACCACTGTGTCAGGCAGTATGATGAAGCATAGGAGAAAACTTGTATTGAGTTCTTGAACTAGAGTCTACCTAAACCCAATCTTGATCAGTCAAGGCATAGCAAACCTCTGGAGCTAAAACAGAGAAATGCTTGTGGTTGTAAGCCATTAGGAGTTTGGGGTTGTTTTGTAGCATTACTGCAGAATTAGCTTATTAATACCCTGAGCACTGGTATGAATCACCTTAAACTATGAAATATGCAAAAAAAATTTTTAAGTATATTTTGATTGGTTTTTATAAAGAGATCGATGGAAACATCAATGAGAGAGAAACATTGGTTTCCTGCATCCCCTCTACTAGAGATTGACCCCATAATCCTGGCATGTGCCCTGATTAGAAATCGAACCAGTAATCTCTTGGTGCATGGGTCAATGCTCAACCACTGGGCCACATTAGCTAGGCAATATGCAAAATTTTTTTCAGTGCCTTCTGAGTGACCATCTTCCCCATTTTCCCAGCACTGTCTCTGTTTTAAAACTGCAAGTCCTGAATCCCAGAGAGCTGGGACAGCTGGTCATGCTGGTGCCTCCCCACCTCTGATGTTGGAATTTGTTCGCCTGTCAGTGTTAGCCATAGCTCTGCCATAGATGTCCCTCATTATGCCACGGATTGTTCTTACTGGCCCCGAACCCCCCACCCACGCACCACTTCAGCTCCCCATTTAACTGTGCCCTCTATGAGCAATATCCCTAATGCTAGACACATATATCTTCAAATCTGACCGATCTCCAGTAACTAATTGCTGATAAGATTTACTTATCACAAGTGTTAATGGTGATATATTATTCGAAAAGATGTTTCTTTAAAATAAATGAATAAGTAAATAAAAGACCCCTGCGGTGGCAATGCCTTAGGTTGGCAGATATGGATGCTGCTACCATCCCCAATCTACACCCATGGCAGACATCAGTAATCAATTATGATTCTGTTCCCTTTAAGCCCAGATGTGCATTCAAAATCCTGCTCAACGCAGTGTTTTTGGTAACCACTTCAAATATATTAGAGTTGGAACATAAAATGAATCCCATATGTCAACCCTGCCTTAAGCCAGAAAAAAAAAATGTAAATTTAATAGTGAGAAAATAACCTGACTTCTAAGAGGTGGGGTTGAATCATAGAGCAAACAGTAAACTGAGAATCAGGCAGTTAAGAATCCTTTTCTGTGACCTTGGATCAAGTTACCAAAATTTTCCTGGCCTCAGCTTCTTCATTTGTAAAAAAAAAGAAAAGAAATTTCATTAATCCATGGCCTTAGGCTAAGATGTTTCTCTCTAAAATATTATAAAAAAATAACTTCCCTGGTATCTTCCAATTCTACAGGACTGTGGTTCTATGAACCCATACGGGAGGGTTTTCTTTAGAAAGAAAAGATGAAAAATAAATGGCTAGGTAATCAAGAGAGACCATGGATCTTAAAATATTTTGTTTGTTTTAAAAAACAAGGGAAATGATTTTGTGTTTACTATTTACTGTCATTATCATCTCTTTCTCTACCCCCTTCCTTCTCATAGGCCCAGGTTGGCTTGACCTGTGTTGGGGGTGTGATGGAAGGAGCTCATAGAGATGATTTTTCTGTTACCCTGTTAATTAAATGGTGAGAAAATTTGGGAGGTCCAATCACCACATTAGGTCGCTGGAAAATAAGTTTGAATGTAGAAAGGATGTAGGAGCTAGCCAAATACCTTAAGTACTTTAAACTTCCATACAAAATTGGAATATCACATCCATCTTACTTTAAATAAGGCCTAGCTGAATGAAGAGATAATTAGTTATATTACCATGGGAATCTACCAGGACTTACCTAAATCATTTAGCCTGATATGTGTCCCATTAGGAGTGCTCTGAAAATGGCAGTAGCCATTAATATTAAAGTCATAACCTCATCAATTGCCTTGTAAACTACCACAGGAAAGACCATGTATAACGGAGGATGATAATATCTCTGACCTCTAGGAAAAGGCATGAGAGGAAGATTATCCAACCATCTGGGCCTTGAAAATGGTCACTCTTGTGAGAGGCATTGGACATTAGGCTTTCCTTGTCTGGATCAGAATCAGCTAATCAACCTCACCCAGCAACCTGATGTCAGCGTCCCTTTGCTCTTCCAGGGAGTGAGGCTGTGCATTGAGTAACCCAGAGGGTGGGCTCATGGTTGTGCAGCTGCTCCTGTTGTGTGTGCGGTGGGATTGGCGGGGAAGGGGTGGTGGAGGCAGGGTTCTTCAGCTCAGGGATCCAGCCAACTCCTAAGGCACTGACAGTTCTGGCGTCTGGATCTACCACTTCTATGAGAGTGGTCTTGGTCTTACACTAGGGAGGTCCTTGCACCAGATGATCCCACCCCTTCTCTGTAGCAAGCAGGCATCTCTCAGGACAGCTTGTAAATCTCACTTACATGACATTCTGGAAGGCAAAACTCTAAGGATGAGAACTAACAGTGTTGCCAGGAGTTGGAGTCAAGAAGGTAATGGACTGAAAAGGGACACAAGGTAATTTTTTGAAATGATAGAAATTGCTCTGGACTGAACTGTCCCCTGACAAATATGTTGAAGCCCTAATGTCAATACCTCAGAATCTGACTGTATTTGGAGATAGAGTCTTATCAAGAGACTAGGGGCCCAGTGCACTAATTTGTGCACCTTGGAAGGAACTGTGGGCTGTGAGACTGCAGTGGACACAGGGACAGGTCTTGGCCCATCCTCCCCACCCTTGCCTGGCCACTCTCACTATGGACCCCCGTCCTGTCTGCTGGCAGCCCTGCTCCCCCCACCACCAGTCCCATGCATGGAGTGATTGGGGCTGGCGCAGCAATGGGTGCAGACAGCAGCTGCTGCCCTAATTCCCCCTCAGGAGCAGGGAGAGATGGAGAAGCATTCAGGGGCAATCGAGACTGGCAGCTGCCACTCACACCTGCTGGCAACACTGAGTGATCCACGAGGTGCTGGCAGGCGGTGCAAGCAGTAGCTCCTACATCAGCAGTGGGTGCAAGTGCCAGGCAGGACTGCAGCGTGCGGGAGCAAAGAATTTTCAGTAACTTCAGAGCCTCGCCCCAATGATAGCAACTGATGCCCTGCCTTGGTCTGGGACCCCTGCTCACCTGCTCCACCATCTCATCACAGCCGTTGCCACCATTTTCCATGCATGCCCCCTGGTGGTCAACACACGTCATAGCGACTGGTTGTTCAGTTGTTCCACCTTTCAGTCTATTTGCATAGTAAGGTTTTACTAGTAGTATATCTTTTATATTATAAAAGGCCTGTGGTTGTGATACCCTGATGACATCACGACTAACTACCGGACTCACAAGGAGGTGCATAATGGGTCCCACAGCGGCCATGGTGGGCAGGATTTCTGGGTCCCACATAGCTGTGGTGGGTGGGGACAACTTCTGGGTCCCTTGGCAGCTGTGGCAGGCAGGACTTCTGGAGCATCACAGGGCACCAGCAGGGTCTGAGGAGTATGGTGGGCCATCAGCAGCATCCACAGAGCATGTGAGGCTTCACAAGGCGGCAGACATGGTTCTGATGGCAGGTTAAGCCTAGGGGACTCTACACAGACACGACTTAATCGTCCCCTGGGCCTCTAATATATATATAGATGATTAGGTTAAGATGAGCCTATTAGGGAAGGCCCTGATCCAATCTGATGGGTATCCTTAGAGGAGGGAATTCGGACCCCAAAGACACCAGGGAAATACCCACACCAAGCAAAGACCATGTGAGGACACAGCAAGAAAGTGCCATCTGCAAACCAAGAAGAAAGGCGTTAGAAGAAACTGCATCTGTCAACATCAATCTTAAACTTCTAGCCTCCAAAACTGTGAGAAAATAATTATCCATTGTTTAAGTCACCAGTCTATGATGTTTTGTAATGTCAGCCCTAGGAAATTCACACAGATATATTCCATATTTTTATGGTGATGGTGATTACATGATTATTTACATTTATCAAAACTTATAGAATTGCACTTCTGTATATAAATCATACCTAATAAGCCTGACTTTAAAAGTGCTACTAACCATTTTTTTTTAATTTTGGTGAGAATAACAATCTGCGTAAAGAATTTCATAACTAAGACCATTTGTTAAAAATGCATTATTTAAATAGAATTAAGTAACTCAAAATCTTAAAGTTTTATTTTATTTAGCTTTTCCAATGCAAATAAACAGTTCTTTAAGGATGGTAATCATGATAAAATGTAATCTCTATTGTTACCTTTCTGTTTTATTCATTGTCTATAAATACTTGCTGGTTCAAAAAGGGTATAATCGTCTTTAAAACTGTGCAGCTAATCTATTTACTATCTATTACTATTAAATGTCAATCTATAAATCTATAACTCTATTTACCTGAAGTTACTTAACTGTTTTGTTCATAAAGTTACAAGTTCATAATCATTAATAATTGTAACATTTTACCCTGGCAATACATATATGGCTTTTTATTTTAAATAGACAGATTACAATAAATAAAGCATATTACATGTAGCATATTTACCTGAATTTTTATGTGATTTTTCAAAAGAACAGGCTTTCTTTTTATTACTGACTTTATTATGCTGATTATGCATGGTGATAACTACGATTGCTCTATCATTGATCATCCAAGTTTAGAGATGCCCTCTATAAAACTGAAGTAGGATATTTGTTTACTTGGCCTTAAAGGCCATGATCAAGCAAGGTCAAGACTAAAGCCAAATGGGCAATTTGGCCCAATATTGTACTGAGGTGGAAGCAAAATATAGTGCATTCCTATATGACCTGAGTTGGCATAAACTGAATTGAATTATGGTATAAGTTATCAGACTGTAAATAAGAAGTGAATCTATAAATACAAGATATAGATGCTTCATCATACCGTTAGATGAGAGACACAGACATTATACTAGTACAGGTGTAGTTCTCATTCATACAAACAATTCTATAAAGACACATGTTCCAAGAACTATCACTGCAGTAAACTTAAATGTCTACTTTCCAATTCCCAAAATTCAGCCTCCCACATGTAACCAACCCTTTCCTTGATAAGTTTCTGAAGCTACAGTGCAGACTGCAGCTTGAACTAGAGTTGCAAGGAAGTAACTCTGCCTTTTCATTTCTCCTGCCTAGAGATTTTTATTTTTTTAGAAACTCTTGATCATTTACAAGAAATCTTCGGCAAGGCAGCGCTGCCAGCAGCACTGGCACCCTTCCTGGGTCCGCCTGGAACTTCATGACAAATGCTTTAATAATCTGCCTGTTTGCTGCCTCTCACCCTTCAATGCTCTGCTCTAAGGACATTTGTTTTTTAAATCCAGTTGAGGAAGAAGCCCTGAACAAAGCTGCTTTATTCATGATTCTTTCCACAGCCTGCCCATGGGTCAGCATTGAGCGATGCCAATGCCTCAAAGCATAATTATTAGATGAGAAATTTCCTCCTGAGGCAGCACAAGCTGTTTCCTTCTTTCAGAAGGTAAAATGTGTGCACTATTCCATAATCAAACAAGTAGGGAAATCACTACTTAGCATGTGCACAGCCCAGAACACAAATTCTAACACCAATTAGTAACAATATGAATTGAAGTCAAAATAACCTATTTGTTAGTATGAAAATCTCAGCCAGGAAAATGTTTCTTTCTTATCTACTATAATGACCTTTGTGCACAAATAACAGAGTGCCTAAGAGTTAGAGATCTTCTATTAATACTTTTAATTGCTACCATATATAGTCATCATCTTCATAGCAGCAACTACCTAGGGTAGGAAAATGTGCAAAATTACTCCAGCCAGCCATCTAATAGGGACTATCAGTAGAGCTCCTAACACTAAGATAGTACTCAGTAGAAAGAGCACTGGAAGTGATCAAGTTCTAAACTAGCTCTTTCTCTACCTGGCTGTGAGGCATTGAACAAGTCAATTACCCTCTCTGGGCCTTCAGTTTTTCATAATAAAATGGGAGCTAAAGTACCCTCCAAATGCAGGAGATGATCAGTAATAGAATCATAGCATAGTTTCCCATCAAGCCTAAATAAAGATATGAGCAACACAGTCCCAAATCTGATCTATGTTAAGGGTGTGGCTAAGAGTTCAATGAAAATAAATCTTTCACTGTGTTTATCCCGTGTCCTCACAAGAAGTTTTCTTTTCCCTGCACCATATGCCTTTGGAAATCAACTTTTCAAAAAATTATCTGAAGTTGCAGAAAGAAGTCCCAGCCAGAGTATGCATACCTGCATCTCTGGGTAAACACTTCTTAAGTTACAGGCATGGAATTCAAGATCTGGAGGCTAAGAAAGGTGGAACTTGGGGATTATGTAGTGAGATCTTCCATGGAAACGGATTCTCTTAATTTATCCCAGTCAGTACAATGTTTGGATTTATATTTTATTTTCTTTGATGAGTAGTTAGCAACATGTAATCAAAGTTACTTCCAAACCTTGAGAGACTGAGTTGTAAGAAGTAAAAATCAAATATAGTCGACCCTCCACATTTGTGAGTTCTGTGTAAATAGACACGAAGGGTCCCCTAAGGAATTTCAAATCTGGGAACTGTGGTAACCAAAGTCCTAGAACTAATCCCCTGCAAATACCCAGGTATTACTACATCAAAACTTAGGCAGGTGATAAATGTGAAGTAAAGAGAATCTGGAAGCACTGTTCAATGAAGAAAAAAGAAAATATTAAATATATATGAAGAAAAGTAACTTGAGCTGAAATAAATAAAGAAAAAAATTAGACAACATGAAAAAGACCAATGACAAACATTTGTTGAGTAAATAATTATCTCAGAGAAATTATTAGGGTTGCACTAGATTTTACATTATTAAAGCCTTCAAGAATCCATAGATTTCAACTATCAAGCCCTTATGGAAACTTGTTAAAGGTTAGACATCTAGGCTTCTGTGAAAGAGGGTAGATATCTAGGCTTCTGTGAAAGAGGGTAGACATCTAGGTTCTGTGAAAAAGCAATGTAGGAGATCTGGGTATTGCCATTTAACTGCAAGCCACTTTACTTCTTTTGGCCTGGTTTTCACATCCATCACATGAGTTTTTAGATTAGGTCAAAAGTAGCAAACTGAAGATCAGATGGCTAAATCAATGAATGAGCCCAACTTACACATCCTATCTAATAAAAGAGAAACATGCAAATTGACTGAACCTCCACTACACTCAAAAGCCATGTCCACCAGTCAATCAGGAAAGAGTATGCAAATTAACCCAACCAAGATGGCAGCTGCCATGGAGTTGGAGCAAGCAGGAGGCTTTGGTTGCTCTTGGCTATGAAAGAAGCCAAGCTCCCTGCTCATCTGGCCTGCCCTGGCCTCAGCTCAAGGCTACAAAGTTTCAATTATAGAAGATAAATAAATCCCAGACACCTGCTTCCATCCACCCTGGGTATGCTTAGATCATGGAGATGTGGCCGGCCTTCAAACCACCATAGGCCCCTTGCTCAGGCAGCCTCACGCCCCAAGGGAACCCCAACCCTGATCCAGGAACCCTTCAGGGCAAACCTGTGCACCAGGCCTCTATCCTATCAAATAAAAGAATAATATGCAAATTGACTGTCACTCCAACACACAAGATGGCCACCCTCATGTGGTCAAAGATCCTACTCCCATGTGGACACAAGCTGGCTACCACAAGATGGCCAGCAAGGGAGGAACTAGGTCTGCAAGAGGGGGCAGTTGTGGGCGATAAGGCCAGCAACATAGGGCAGTTGGGAGGGACCAGGCCTGCGAGGGAAGGCAGTTGGAGGCAATCAAACCTGAAGGGGAGGGCAGGAG
>PVJN01028294.1:0-27349 GCA_004026805.1 Lasiurus borealis | reverse complement strand
GTCTTTGATAATTATTTTATGATGATGATGATAATTATCATGATTCATAAGATCTTATTATCTCAGAAAATGGCTGGACACAGCCCACTTAATTACAGTGGAGTAGAGCATACTGATCACTGTTGGGGCTTGCATCTATGTTGTTGAAAGTAAGAGCTGTTATGACACAGAGGAGAATTTAGGTCTGATGGTGAGGCACGGTGGAAGTCTAATCTAGATGGGATATCATAACTTTCAGTAAATGGTGGAACTAGACAACAGATTCAAACAATCAAGAACCCTGAATCAACCAATATTGGTTTAAACACATGTATAATATTAATTGGCCAATAGAAAATCATAATAATGAATGTAAAAGCAAATTGTTATAAAGCCAGATAGGGACTGGGACTGCCTTAGAGATATATAAGTAAGCGGAAGCACTGGCATTAATATAGTATTTAATGGATTCCCAAACCTTGATTAAGAGTGTGAAAAATTAGAAGTCTTTATTTAGTTTGTATTCTCCCAGGATCAGACCCAGAGAGGATATTATGAGTGGAATAGTTGATTTAGAAGGGGAAGTAAGCACAAGCAGAGAAGTGCAGAAGTAATAAGAGAAAGTGAGGACAGCACATGCTATAAAGCCAGCGATACTGTGGCAACTGGGATTCCACCCCAAAGACAAATTGTTAAAACCCACCTTCAATAGGTAAGCAAATCAGAAAACTGAAATACCCAAAATACCAGGTAATTATTTGTTGAACACTGCTAGTGAAAGGAAAGACACAACCTACCTTGTATTCAGAGGAAATCCGAAGCAAAAGTTGCAGACACTGTTCATTGGAAGAAAGTACACGGAAGGATCATAGCATCAAGGAAATCATCTCTCAGGTTCATCCCTCACATGGGTAGTTATAACACCTAACTTCCTATTAACTACAAACACAATGTTACATAGTTTTCTATTTTTCCTATTCTGCACTTCACACCTTGTTACATGCTCTGGAATCCCTTGGCAAAACTGCATTTTCTGCATGTTTGTAATCTTATCTGAAACCTGTAGGACCAGATAATTTTTAATATATAGATTTTAATTTTCATTTTAGGGAGGTAATACAGTAAATATTCTGTGTGTTTAATAACCCTTGAATGAGGTTGGGGCAGCAATCTGTAAACAAACACATGAGTATTTCTGGTGTCACATGAGCGAATGTTTATATTGAGGAATAAGTAAAGACAATAAATAGCCTCACATAAATTCAAGTCAGGTTTGTTCTTAGTCAGGATGTAACTAGGATGGGCACACTGTGGAACTAATCTAGAAGAAAACCCCAGCTTCTGAAATGATCCCTTACTTAAGGGATAGCATAATGAAGGTATGCGGGGTACAGCTCAATGAGCATAAGGGAAGTGGCCTCTCTAGGAAGGAGGAGTGGAGGCTCTGGAGCTATTAGTTTGCTATTCTATTAATGCATATCTGCTGAAATGGTTTTTTGCTAAACTACCAAAAAGAAGGTAATCAATGAGATTTCAGGAATATCTAGATTAGTATTTCTTCAGATACCAATTTATGAAATTCTTTCTTTTTTTTATTTCAAAGCAGAATTTTGAGATTTTGCAGTTGTGGATAAGTAGACATTGGACCTGCCTTTTTCCACTTCAAAAACTTCTATAACTTAAGTTTCTCTCTCTCTCTCTCTCTCTCTCTCTCTCTCTCTCTCTCTCTCTCTCTCTCTCTCTCCTATCTCTCTGTCTAAGAATGGAGGATTCTGAGATCCACTGAGATCTAATCTTGAGAATTGTGTATTTCAAACAGTTTTCATTGTTGTCCCTATTACCTACTAGGGTTTTAAACATTTTATTTTCCCTAACTTCCCACCACCGTAACATTTAATACCAAAATATACTATCTGTTGATGTACTGTGAGTCTTTGCAGGACTATGCATCTTATACTATTTAACATTAGAGGCCCAGTGCATGAATTCATGCATAAGGAAGGTGCCACCCTGCCAATGGGGGCCATCTCGCTCAGTGCCAATTGGGGCTGGCCAAAGGGAGGGATAGCGAGAGGTTGGCTATGGGAGTGCATTGAGCACCAGGGGCAGCTCGGCTCTTTGGCCCCTTGAGTGTGGCTCTTCCACAAAATACCACAGCCTGAGTGAGTCTATGTTAGAGAAGTGGCGTTAGAAGAAGTTTAAGTTTAAAAAATTTGGCTCTCAAAAGAAATTTCAGTCTTTGTACTGTTCATATTTGGCTCTGTTGACTAATGAGTTTGCCAACCACTGTCTTAGTCCATTCGGGCTGCTATAACAGAATGCCACAGACTGGGTGGCTTATAAACAACAGAAATTTATTTCTCAAAGCTCTGAAGGCTGGAGAAGCCCAAGGTCTAGGTGCCAGCAGATTGGTGTCCTGGATCACAGAGGCTGTGTTTTTACTGCCCTCACATGGTGGAAGGGAGGACTCTGATCTCTTCAGCCCCTTATGAGGGCACCAACTCATCATGACCTAACCACCTCCAGAAGGCTTCTCAACACCATCACGTTAGGGATTAGGTTCCAACATATGAATTTTGGTGGGACCCAAAGCATTCCGACTGTAGGAATGATCAAAGTCAAAATGCATTACTTCCCAGTCTAACAGTCCCTACTCTTGACTAACCCCATCCTCCAATTGATATTTGGCTCTGTTGACTAATGAGTTTGCCGAACACTGCCCTAAGATATCATTTTTTTGTCCCTGGCAAATGTTTAAACTCCTGTGTTTTGATTAATAAGATTTTACTGACCAAATACATTTTAGAGAAACTTGAGGCTATCTTAAAAGATTAAATCCTTTGAGAACATTTCTACCTGAGTTTGTACTCCTTAATAGCATTGAGTTTTAGAGAAAGAACTTGTTAACATATATGTCATTTCCTCAGTTCCGCCAAATACCTGATGCAACTTTTTTTTTTTTTTATTGAGGGTCTTTTAAGAGATTTTTCTGTTGCTCTAAAGTCTTAAATTAAAAATAAAATACTTTACAGTAATTTGCGGGATATATGCTCTCTTTGTTTTTAACTATTATAACCTTCCTCTCTCATAGCACTTGTCTCATTGTATTATAATGACTTGTTTACTTTCCTCTGTCTCATTAGACAGAGAGATACTAAGAAAACATCATTTTGTCTCCAGCCTGCAGCACGGTGCTTGTCAATACACTCAGTATTCCTTGAATTAAATTAAATAACACCATGTACCTTGTTGGCTCACATTTACCTGGCGTTCTGTGATAGTGATATGTACACATTTTCATTCTCTTGTATGCAATACAACTGTATTGCAAATTCCTTGAAATATGGTGCTATAACTTTATTCCCTTTACTACCACAATGTATTGAATAAAATATCTGTGCTGGATGACAATACAGGCAATTGTCATTTTTTCTGCATGGTACCATTGCAATATTTTTAGTTTTCTTATGACAGGATTCCTGATAATCCAGATCTTATAGTCACCAGAATTTTTAAGTCAAATGAAGGAAAAAAGGAAAGGGGGTGAGGTAGGAAAAAGTAATAAGCAGGCTAAAGTTTTTGGAGAGAAATAGATTCTAAGATATAGCTGCCCATAGGGTGGTTGGGCAAGAAGACATTGGTTTTGACACATTTTCAGATAGTTAGTTAACAAGACAGAATTTATAAACTGCAACATCCATATTATCAAACATCAGGGAAAAAAGTAAAAAAAATGGGTGTAAATAAACACAGAAGTTCATTCAGGTATCAACATGAACAGTGACTAAGTGTGGACACATTAGATTCTAATCAGGTTATAGAAACAGATTGAGTGCTGTTGTGTTAAAAAAAATAGATCAGCTCTGGACTCTGGGTCATCCTGGAAGGAGCTCAGAAGTCACCACTTCCTCCTAAAAACAGTAAAAGACTGAATAGACTGAAAAATCAACATTTCTTAGATACACATTGAGGGGAGAGCATATGGGAAACCATTCCACCCAAAACTAGAGGGTTAGGTCAATAGAGGGAGGTACAACTTAACAGGACATGTTTTCAAGAATGTAAAGTGCCAGGGGAACCAGAGTAGGAAAACCAGAACTGTTACTGATGAATTTCTGTTCAGTGTGGACAACTCTGAGAATTAAAAACCTCCAGGGGGACCCAAATGAAAAAGAGCCCCCACAACGTGTAAGATTTACCTCCAGGAACTAAACCAGGTTCACACAGCAAAAGTTAGAGAAAACTCACCTCTACTTCTTGCAAAGTGAGGGGAAAAAATAAACATTTGAAATATAGCAGAGCACACTATTCTTCTAAACAAGACCTACCCTCAGAGAAGACCAGGGAACCAGAGCCTCACCTGCTGCAGTCCTCCAGGAGCCTCACTGACCAACTCGAGTCAGCTCTAGCCTTCCAAGGTGGACAAAGGAAATACCCAATTCCAGGCCACTCTAAACAACCTGTCCTTCACAAGCGTGACAAATAACCTGGCAAAGTTCTCAGGGACATAAGTTCACTAAAAAACTGATGCTTAATCATTGGACTAGAGAACATGCCCCTCCCCCATACTTTACCACCACATTATTAAAAGATTATTTATAGCAGCTTATTTTACTCAGTATATCATGCCTGGCTATGAAGATATTATTACAAGACTTAATAAAATGCAGAAACAGCATTTGAAGGCAGATTAAGGATCAGAACCAGACAGGGAAGGGATACTAAAATTATCAGCCTGAAATTTTAAAACAGCTATGATTAATATGCTAAGGGATCTATTGGATAAAGTAGAGAGCTTGCAAGAACAGGTGTGCAATGTAAACAAAGAGTTGAAAAGCCTAAGAAAAAACCAGACAGAAATACTAAAGGCCAAAAATGCTGTAACAGAAATAAAGAATTCCTTTGATGGGTGCCTTACTCAGGTTCTTCAGAGAAGCAAAAACCAATAGGAGACAGATAGATCGATGATAGGGAGGTAGATAGATAGATAGATAGATAGATAGATAGATGAGATTTATTATAGAAATTGGCTCATATGGTTGTGGAGGCCAAAAAATTACACAAGCATTTTGTAAGCTAGAAAATGAAGAAAGTCAGTCATATAATTCAATTCGAGGCCAAAGACCTGAGAGTAGGAGGACCATTGGTTTCAGTTGTGGAGTGTTAAGGCTCCAGAAGCAGGAGATCTAATGTTTGAGGGAAGGAAAAAAATGAACTTACTAACTTAGAGCAAGAATTCACCTTTCCTTTCCTTTTGTTTTTCTACTCTGGCCTGTAACAGAGCCTATTAAGCAGGTCCAGTTTGTGAGGGCAAAAATCTTCTTTTCTCAGTCAACAGGTTCAAATGCTAATCACTCCCAGAAACATTCTCAAAGATGCCTCTCACACACCCCACCACCACGAAAAAAAATAAAAACAAACAAACAAACAAACAAACAAAAAAAAAAAACAACGAGTGTCACCAGTTATTTGAGTATCCCTTAGACCAGGGAGTTAACAAATAAAATCACCCATCACAATATAATTATTTATAGACTGGACACTGCTTAGGAAAGAGTCTCTGAGTTTGAGGATATGTCAATAAAGATGAAGAGAAGTGAAAAGTTAAGAGAACAGAGATGAACAACATATAAACAAATAATAGGCCAATGGGACAACTAATAAAAATATAACATATGTCTAATGGGAATACGACATAGAAAATGAGAACATAATGGAAGAAATGTTTCATAAAATAATGACAGAATTTCCACCTAATTAATGTCAAACAACAAACCACAGATCCAGGAAGCTCAGAGAACACAAAGCAGAATAAAGTCCTAAGGCACTATGACTAGGCATATCATTTTCAAACTACAGAAAATCAAAGGTAAAGAAAAAATGATTTTGAAAGAAACCACAGTATAAAAAATTTTTTACCTTTGGCCTGGTCATTGTCCTGTGTACTAAAAAGTTGCCAGGTTCATTCCCAGTCAGGGCACATACCTACATACCTGGGCTGTGGTTTGGGTTGCAAGTTGTGTGCATGCTTGAAAGACAACCTTTTGATGTTTCTCTCCCCTCCTCCCTTCTATTCTCTCTCTCTCTCTCTCTCTCTCTCTCTCTCTATATATATATATATATATATATATATATATATATATATATATATAACCATGCCTATAGAGGAGCAAAGATAGGCATTAAATCCAACTTCCTTTTTTCTTTTTTTTTTATTGTTTAAAGTACTACAGACAGTAGTACATATGTCTCCTTTTTTTTCCCCCCAAATTGACCTTCTTCTTAGAGCTGATAGCTGATACAGGCAAGAACAGAGTGGATTGATATATCAAAGTGTTTAGAGAAAAACTATAACTGATCTAGAAGCTATAACCTGTGAAATTATTTATCCTATAAGGAAAAATTAAGACTTATTTAGACATACAAAACTTGAAATAATTTTTGACAGTAGATCTTTCTATGAGGCCACCATTATCCTAATACCTAATCCAGAAAAGACATTGCATAAATTAAAATTGTAGAACAATATATTTCATAATCATAGATTCAAAAATCTGTAAGAAAGCATTACCAATTCAAACCCAACAATGTATAAAAATCATTATACACTATGGCCAACTGGTAGTTATTCCAAATATGCAAAGGTAGTTCAACATTTGAAAATCAATTAATATAATTCATCACATCAACAGACTACTAAGTAATATCATTGAGCAATAAAAATAAATAAACTATCAACCCATGAACAGATAGGGAAGAACCTTAAATGCATATTACTGAATGAAAGAAACCAGTCTGAAAGGTTACATACTATATGATTACAACTGTATTGTATTCTAGGAAAGCCATAAGTAAAAGATCAGTGGTAGTTAGGGCTTTGGGAAGAGGCAGAAGAGATGATTAGGTAGAGCACAGAGAATTTGTAGTGTATACAAATATTCAGTATCTACACTAATAAAAGAGAAACATGCAAATTGACCATACCTCTGCTATGCCCACAAGCCATGCCCACCAGCCAATCAGGAGTAAATATGCAAATTAACCCAACCAAGATGGCTATAGCCACATAGACAGCAGGAGGCTTGGGTTTCCTTGGCAATGAAAGAAGCCAAGTTTCCGGCCTGTTATGGCCAGCCCGGACCTCTGTTAAAGGCTACAAACTTCAATTATAGAAGATAAATAAATCCCAATAAAAATGGTAGCAGCCATAGGGCTTGATAAAGTAGGATGCTTGGGTTGCCCCCAGTGATGGAGGAAGCCAAGCTTCCTGGCTGGCCCTGGCCTCCACTCAAGACTACCAAATTTTACTTATAGAAGATAAATAAATCCAAGATACTAAAGCCTCCGCTTGGGTCACCTGGGGACATGGCTGGCCTGCAAACCACCACAGGCCCCTCATCCAGGCTGCCCCATACCCCAAGAGAGCCCCCATCCTGATCCAGGATACCATTCATAGGAAACTAGCTGGCCCCCGCCCAAGCATTAGGCCTCTGTCCTATCTTATAAAAGAGTAATATGCAAACTGACCATCACTACAGCATACAAGATGGCTGCCCCCATGTGGTCAAAGATGGCTGCCCCTATGTGGACACAAGATGGCTGCCACAAAATGGCCAGCAGGGAAGAACAGTTGGCAGGGACCAGGCCTACATGGGAGGGAAGCCCCAGGCATGTAGGTGGGGCAGTTAGAGTCAATCAAGCTGACAAGGGAGCAGTTAGGCATCAATCAGGCTGGCAGAGGAGTGGTTAGGGAGTGATCAGGCTGGCAGGGGGAAGTGGTTAGGGGAAATCAAGAGGTAGGCAGGTGAGCTGTTGGGAACTAGCAGTCCTGGATTGTAAGAGGGAGATCTGACTGCCTGTTTAGGCCCAATCCTAATGGAAATCAGGCCTAAACGAAGTCAGACATCCCTTGAGGGGTCCCAGATTGGAGATGATGTAGGCTGGAGAGGTGCACCTGGCCTCTAGTGATCGTATAATGATTGATGCATGCCATTATATAATTGTCCAAACCTATAGAATGTACAACTCAAGATAGAAAATAAACTGGACTCAGTGATTTTGATACTCATGTAGATTCATAATTTATAACCAATGGATCACTCTGAAGGGGGCTGTTGATAATGGGGAACTATGTATATGTGAGGTCAGACGTTATATGGAAAATGTCTATACTTTCTTCATATTTTACTTTGAACTTAAAATGTTTCTTTAAAAAATAGTCGTTAAAACTAAAAAATAAACAAGTTTTTATTTTTTCCATCTTGATATAAAAATACATATTTTGATATTATAGATCACATATATTTTGAAATATAGAAATATCTTATTACATATTCTGTTAGTGAATAAATTCACAATTCTGTGTTTTATTTAGAATTCTTTAATTTTGCCCAGTAAATTGGAGTGGAGTGCCCTCTGTTCACATACTTACTTAACCTAATGTTTAAGAAGAGGCCTGTGCTTTCATTTCTAAATCACATAATTACCCTAGAATTTTTAAGTAATATATTGTATCTTTCATTTAGCATATTTTTAAACTTGATATGAGTTAGATACTTGTTTAAGAAAAAAAAAGAATAGAAATCTGACCTGAACTGTTAAATTAGCTATCCAGCTCTCAGAACTATTCTGTACACAATGGTAAACAACAAAATTGCGGTGTGAGCTCTCTTTCTTTTAAATTCTTAGGGTTTGGTTTAGAATGAGAATTATTTTTAACCATTGCATCTCATCTGTATGGTAAAATGAGTAGGTTTAACTGTTTCTGGGGGGTTACCTGTCTCAAAAATTATATAAACAGATTGTAAAAATGGTGGGAATGGAACAAATTCTAATAAGAGCTATTAATTTTGAAGATTAAAAATCATCAGAACATAGATTTTTAAATTTATATTAGTAGTATCTATGTGTAAAAAACTAAAATATAAAATAATTAAAAAATGAATTGAGATAATAGACATTCAACAGCTCATAAAGAAGATAAGAAATTATAATATGAAAAAGCAACTTTTTTTTTCAACAGGGGCAACAAAGATAGCTAATAGTTAAGAGCAACTAGTAGACCTGAAGAAAATGAGGGTTGTGATTTAAGTTCATATTAATATAATTTTAATTCTATTAATTATATTAGACAAATCATAGACTCAAAGTCTTACTGAATTATACATCTGAACAGAACTATAAAGGGCTTCTATTGTCAGATTTACTATTTATGGAGCCTTTTGCTTTATTTTTATCTCTCTATTCCCTTCTGAAACCAGGACTACTAATATTTCATATGTATTGAGTTATTTTAGCATTTTGCATGGGCATTCACTTTAAAACTCAAATTGACAATTAACACTTTGGACTTTCTCTTTTTCTCTCCTTGTCTTGCTTAGGAAAGCATACTTTTTATTATGAATTTCTGACTTTAAAGATGTCTTTTGATTCTGAACATAAATTGTGTTGTTCTTAAATGTGGATGAAGATGTAGTCCTTCTTCTTGGTTTTATTGTGATTATCACAATAAACTCTGTATTAACATGTGCTTTGTAAAGCATAGGGGTTGTGTATTATTATCACTGAGTTTACATACAATGATTTTTCATGTTTTATGCTCATTTCTTTCCACATAGCCAATTCAGAATTTAGAACTAGACTGTCTGCCCTCCAGGACATCATTAGTGGTGACCTTGTCACTTAATGTTAACTATATACTTCATTCTTCCCAAGGTTGAAAAAGGCTGAAAGACAGTGCAAGTGAAGCATTGACAACAAGGACCGAGGTAGGTGGATGCAGTCCTTATTTCCTGTGTTTGTCAAAATAACATCTGATCACCTTGCTGGATCTGTTTCATTATTTTGGCCAGATCTGAGAGTGCATTTCAAATTTTTTCTTTTGCAGAAATGTTTGGACCCAGAAATATCAACTTGCTTATTTTAAATACATAACATTTTAGGGATCAACTAATCTTTGCATAATTAGAAAGTTTCACTTCCATAACATATATTAAAAGTTTAAGCATGTAAAAAGTAAGAAAGTTAATAAAAAATGGTTGAATGTCACTAAATAAGTCAGGATATTTCTTAATAAACTTTTTCAGAATTGGTGCATTTAATTCTATAATTTAAAGGAAGTTAATAAAAAATGGATGAATGTCACTAAATAAGCCAGAATATTTCTTAGTAAACTTTTGCAAAATTGCTCAGTCAGCAACACAGCACTGACTGCTGAGCAGACTGTGGATCAGGCCCAAACAGAAGCCTGGAGAGAGAAGCAGGGTCTGATCCACACCCTCCATGGCAGCTGTTGATCAGCCCTTGCCTCTCTTTTCTCAGTGCCTGGACAGCAGCCCTGACTCTCTCTCTTTTGGGCATTTGCTGGGGCTGCTGATCAGCCCTGTCCCTCTAATCAGGCCTATTGATAGGCCCAGAGATGCTGACTGGCATAGAAACTGACCAATCAGAACCAAATCTGGGTGAAGTGCAAGGAGCTAATGGCTGCCTAGGAGGCGGAGCTTTTGACGCTGAATGACAGAGAAACTGACCAATCAGAACCTAATCTGAAACTGTGAAGGCAGAACCTAAGGTGGGTGCTGAGGAGGGATTTTAAGGGCAACAGTTGTTTGGTATAAGGTGTAAGATAGTGGTTCAATTTTCTAATGACCAGTTTTGCAGTATAGTGTATATGGCTGGCTATCAGTCCAGATATAAAAATTATTTATTTTTGTTTGCCATGAGCATGTCCTCCTGATGAAAAGCGACTTCCCCCCATTAAAGCAATTCTATCTTATATAATTTATTTATACTATTAAAAGGGTAGTATACTAATTAGACTGGGTAGGCTGGCCATTTTCTGGACATCTGGCTTCCTTCCAGGCAAAGCCATGGTGGTGGGGGCCAAGACAGAGGCCATTAGGAGTGATCAAGCTGGCAGGGGAGGGCAGTTGGAGGCAAGATAAGGCTAGCAGGGGAGGGCAGTTGTGGGTGAGATCAGGCCAACAGGGGAGGGCAGTTAGGGGAGATCAGGAAGCCGCAGGCAGTCATGGGTGATCAAGCCAGCAGGGTAGAGCAGTTCCTGGCCAGTCAGGCTGGCAGGGGAAGGGCAGTTAGGGACAATCAGGCAGGCAGACAAAGGCAGTTATGGGTAACCAGGGAGGCAGGCAGGTGAGGGGTTAGGAGCCAGAGATCCCAGATTGCTAGAAGGATGTTCGACCGGCAGTTTAGGCCTGATCCCACAGGCCTAAACTGAGAGTCAGACATCCCCCAAGGAGTCTCCTATTGGAGAAGGTGCAGGCTGGGCTGAATTTTGTGCACTGGGCCCACTAGTCTATATATATATAAAGCCAGCAACCATAATGACCAGTACTTATGACACCCACTATGGCCAGTGAACTGGCATAATCAGGAGTAGAGCCAGCCAGCCAACCTTGAAGCCCCTCCCTCCTGCTGGACTGTCCCTGATTGGACTCTCCCACTCAGATCAAGATCAGGGGGAGTCAGCCAAATGCCTCCTCCCTTCCCCCTAACCAGCCCCACCTCTGATTAGCCAGCCCCACCACGATAGGTCCACAACCCCTTTCTCTGCCCAGCCTGCCCCTGATTGTTCCCCCCGCACTGCATTAGGGGGTGTTGCCTGCCAGCCAACCTCTTGCAGTCCCTCCTCCCACCCCAAATCATCCCAAATCCTTATGAGAGGCAGGCCGGGTGGCCAACCACCCATGTCCCCTCCCAAGGCCATTAGTCCCTTATTGCCCCCCATACACACTCCATTTGGGAGTGGGGATGGCTCACCCACTAATCATAGCCCCTCCCTATAGCTGGCCCCACCCACAATTGGTCCCACAAACCCAATCGTGTGTGGAACTCGCTGGACAATCACCTGTGGCTCCTTCTCCCAGTTGTCCTGGCCCTGAACAGGCCTGATTGGGTCAGGTTAGCTGGCCAACCTCCCACCATCTTCTCCTCCCAATAGGCCCAGCTCTGGTCTGCCCTGATTGGGGCTGGGCTGGCCGGATCCCATACATGCACACATTTGTGTACTGGGTTTCTAGTATGAATGTAAAAATGACATACATTAAATAAGATGGTTGTAGGAAAACCAAACATTGGAAGAAAGATATCATAGAAAGAAATGGGAGATAATACCAATATTTCTTGTTCCAAACCCCCCCCCCCCCCATTCTAGTTGGGAAGGAAGAAATTAAACAAATAAAGAAATGTATTTCATAATTTTGTTTCTGTTGGATAAAAACTAGCCATATATCCAAATTGGCTTCCTATAGATAGGTTATTTTTCTATTTTGTTATTACTTTAAAATTTTTAGCATATATAGAATACTAAAAAAAATATATTCATATGCTTGACTTGAATTGATAGGAGAAATATGACATGTATGCATGTAAATATATATATGTATATACTAGAAGCCCAGCACATAAAATTCATGCACGGGGGTGTGTCCCTCAGCTCATCCTGCACCCTCTCCAATCTGGGACCTCTCAAGATCAGGCTTAAACAGACAGATTGACATCCCTCTCACAATCCAGGACTGCTGGCTCCCAACTGCTTGCCTGCCTGCCTTCCTGATTGCCCTAACCGATTTTGACTGACAGCCTGATTACACCCTAATCACTCCCCTGCCAGCCTGTTTGCCCCTAACTGTACTCCCATATAGGCCTGGTCACTCCTAACTGCCCTCCCCTCCAGGCCTGACACCCCAACAACTATTCTCCATTGCAAGCCTAGGTTCCCCTAAACTGCCCTTGCTTGCAGGATTGGTCTCTCCCAACTGCCCTCCCCTGATGGCCATCTTGTGGTAGCCATCTTGTGTCCACATGGGAGCAGCCATCTTGTGTCTTGGAGTGACAGTCAATTTGCATATTACTCTTTTATTAGATAGGATAGAGGCCCGGTGCACAGGTGGGGGCCAGCTCGTTTACACAGAATGGTGTCCCGAATCAAGGTGGGGATTCCCTTGGGGCTTTGGGCAGCCTGGGTGAGGACCCTGTGGGGGTTTGCAGGCTGGCCAATACCCCCAGTGACCCAAGTGGAGGCCCTGGTATCTGGTATTTACTTATCTTCTATAATTGAAACTTTGTAGTCTTGATTAGAAGCCTGAACCTGCCAGAGTATGTTGAGAGCTTGTCTTCCTCCATTGTCTGGAAAACCCAAGCCTCCTGCTATATCAGTGGCTGCCGCCATCTTAGTTGGATTAATTTGCACACTCAATCCTGATTGGATGGTGTGTGTGGTTTGTGGGCATATCAGAGTGATGGTTGATTTGCATATTACTCTTTTATTAGATAGGATATGTGTTTGTGTTTGTGTGTGTGTGTGTGTGTGTGTGTGTGTGTATTCATGTGTAGTTTAGGAGTGTGTAGGTTTTTGTTTGTGGATTTAAAGCAAAGAGGAATTTACTCTATGCAATTAAATAATATAATGATTTTCACTAATATACAGAATTTTCACTCTTTAAAAGTTGGGAACTATTGAAACTGATTCTGGACTCAAAAAGTAAACAGGGTTTGTTTGAGCAAAATTAATTACACAAAATACATTTGCCTTTAATTGGACTTGCATCCATTAGTTGGCCACTGTTGGCATCATACCTTATGATGTCAGTTTTCATTTTAAGACATGAAAACTCCCTATCAATTTCCTGATGACTTTTTATTTATGACTTCTGTTTTTCAGAGGCATATCCTTTCTAAAAGTTTGAAAAAAGTATCTTTTTGAGGAATATAATAAAACATTCAAATAATCTGAATGGAGAATCTAGAGCTGAATTATAACTTAGGACATTATGATCATACTAGAGGTCCAGTGCATCACATTCGTGCATTGAGCATATGCCCCCTGGTTGCTAGTGCACATCATAGCAACTGGTCATTCCAAGGTATGGTTGATTTGTGTACTAGAGTTTTATTATATAGGATAGAACCTACCTACCCTATAACAACAATGCATATCAATAATAAGCTAGATTTTATGGTATAATTCACATTTATAAATTTATAGGATGGTGTTAACAACAAAATCAGAGATTAACCAATGCATTTGCAAATAATTGTGTCATGTTTACTTCTGAAGCAGATGAAAGTATGTGTGTGTGTGCAGAGAAAGAAAAATGCACATTCACATATGTGTATAGATGTGTACAAGCACACATGCGCAGCTAGTTAAACCATTGTATAAACATAGAAAGGAAAAATTACAGAAAACTATAAAGAAATACATATAAATAAATAAAATATATTAATAGTCAATTTATAAAAATAATATAATCATATGTAATATATGTTATTTAATAGTAATCAAGGAAATATACATTTTGAAGTTCCTTTTATTTTAGTTTGTAAGATCAGGAACATTTAAAATTTATCATCACAAAATATGAGGTTGGGCCTTAGAATTTTATGTACTGTGGACAGGGATGTAAACTCGTATAATATTTCTATTAGTATTTTTATCACCTGCCTGAAAATATGTTATTTGTATGTCTTTAGACACAGAATTCCACCTCTGAATTTACATTAAGAAAAGAATAAAGGCTCCAAAAAAGATAAGCAAGAATGTTCATTACAATATTATGTAAAGAGGCCCCTCTTGTCTTTTAAAATGGATAAATTGTGTGAAATTATACAGTGAGATATTAAAATAACTGTAAAATCATTATTTCCAGTCACTGAGATAAGATATAGTAATGAAAACTTATTATATTCTAGGAATCATTCTAAGAATTGGGATTTTTTTTTTTTTTTGGGGGGGGGGTCAGAAGGAAGGTGTGAAAGCAGTTGACCTGCTCATTTTCTGTCCTTATTAAGAGACGGATCCCCCTGGGGAAGACAGAAAGTGATGGAATTTAATCTCCTGGTTGATAAGTAGACTCCTTAACAAAAAGACTAATAATATTCTATATGAAGAGAATATTTACATGGAATGTTTCAGCTTGGAGGATTGCTTGTAGATAGAATGCATACAATTTTCAGGCATGGGTCCCTAGAAAATGTTACATTAACTACTTTGGTGTATATTATATGGTGTCATAAGAGAGATTCTCTCTGTGAGAAGGAACCCATAATCTTTGCTTAGAGAAAACTCACCTATTTTTCTGGCTTAAAGAAAGTGTGTCTCACTATATTCTCCCTCTTCTACCCCAATAAAATTTAATTTAAAAAAGAAAGAAAAGAAAAGTGTGTCTTATTTGGGAATGAAGGACCAGGAGCCACCATCAAAGTCTCACTTCTCTAAGAATTGATGTCTAGTACTCTTGATGCTAGGTGTTTTCTTTGACCTATAAAATCTGATATGGGATCAATTTTTTCTGTTAGTAAAAGTATTTTCCGATCATTTCTCTGAACTCTTTCTCTGGCAGGCTTATTTCTGCTTCTATTTCGTTTACTTCCTTTTCTGGTGATACCTGCCTTTCTGTCCTATGTGGGCTGTTTCTGCTTCTGTCTATGGTTTTCCTTCTCCGGGTGTCTGGTTTTGTAGTTCTCTCTCCTATGTTGATTCAAAGGCACAAACTACAACACGACCTGGTACAGCACACAAGGCACTGAACAGAAATGTATTCACGATGTTAATAATCACAAATTTTTCAAAATTCTTTGACATCTTATTATACGTTATTTAAATTATGTCTGCTGTTTTTTTTTAAACCTGTGGGATATCATAGTTTATATAGCCTCTACATCACAGAAACTTCCCACAAGTTGTGAGGGATCAAATTTAGGAATATAAAGTCTTACTATTATAAAGTCTTACTAATATAAAGTCTTACTATAAAAACTAATTTATGCACCAGTGGGGTCCTTTGGACTGGCCTGAGGAATTGGGCCAAAACTGGCTCTCCGACATCCCCTGAAGGGTCCTGGATTTTGAGAGGGTGCAGGCCAGGCCAAGGGAACCCACTGGTGCATAATCGGGCCCAGGAGGGACATGAGAGTTTGGCCACCCAGAGAGGGATCACAGGAGGCCTCTAGGGCATGTCCAGCCCAACTCACTGTGTGATCAGCCGGTCCCCAGCAACAAGCTAACCTCCTGATTGGAGCGTCTTCCCTCTGGTGGTCAGTGAATGTCATAGTAAGCAATTGAACGACCTGTTACACTTTTACTGGTTGAATGGCCAACCGGATGACTAGACAACTGGACACTTAGAATAGTGGTCAGCAAACTGCAGCTTGCGAGCCACATGCGGCTCTTTGGCCCCTTGAGTGTTCTAATACTACTTCTTCAAAATAGACTCGCCTAAGCCAAAAACCAACTTCTATGCATGGGCCATAGTTTCAATCACACTGAATGTGCACACCCATATGTGGTATTTTATGAAAGAGCCACACTCAAGGGGCGAAAGAGCCACATGTGGCTCACTAGCCGTTGTTTGCCAACTACTGACTTAGAATATTAAGCTTTTATTATATAGAATAGGTTTGACTTCTTGAAAGTGTATTGGTGATTTAAAGGATACACAAACCACAATTTAAAATCTTATAATACTAAAAATCAAGGGTGTATTTGAGTAATGGCCAGAAGATGATTTAGTTGGAGTAACATGAGGGAGGGGTGAGATGTGATATAGAAAGCATGAAATCAGAGACCTAGACAAGAGCAGATCACTGATGGCCATGTAGATAAAAATTTCAGACTTATTCCAGAGTTCAGACTTATTTATTTATTTGTTTGTTTGTTTATTTATTTATTTATTTTGGAAAGAGAAGAAGGGAGACGAGATAGATTGAGAAGAGAGAAAAGTGTTGATTTGTTGTTCTACTTATTTATGTGCTCATTCTTTTATTCTTATATGTGCCCAGAATGCACACACAACCTTAGTATATAGGTACAATGCTCTAACCACTTAGCATATATATATATATATATATATATATATATATATATATATATATATTAGAGATATGGTGCTTGAAATTGTGCATGGGTGGGGTCCACCAGCTTACCAGAGGGAGGGGACATGGATGGTTGGCTGACCTGCCTGCTGGTCGAATTCCTGGTCTAGGTAACAATTTGCATATTAGCCTTTTATTATATATGATATACACTGAGTGGCCAGATTATGATGCTTTCAGAGATCATAATAATCTGGCCACTCAGTGTATTTTAGAAAACCAACTCTGGTAGCTTATGGTGAATTTAGCTGATGGGGCTGGGAAGAAAAGGGTTATTAGCTAGGAGATTTTTATATTTGGAGGCAAAAGCAATGGTGGCTACTGATAACAGGTAAAGATTGTTACTGTGTTCACAATATCATCATAAGGAAGCAGCCCATCTTCTTATGGGAGAGTTATCTTATTTATCTGCTGAAATTATACTTACCTATTGGAAGATGCCAGTCATAATGAACTGTGCAATTACTTCAGGAATGGTAACATCTTCTCACATACATTTCAGTAAAAAATAAGTAAAAGATGCCGAGTATCACAAACTTGGATAGAAAATCATGGAAAGCAGTCACAAAATTGTAATTACACTGACAGCTGCCCACACTGAAATTTTTTAGGATTTGATTAAAATAATAAATTCCTCATCTTTCCCTGATCATCTTTAATGTGAGTGGTTGTCATATTCAAACTAAAGAATCTTTATTAACACATATAATTATTCTATAATTAGTAAAATAAAAGGTATAAACTATTATATTAAATTAACAATCTGGTTACGGAGTTGAATGTATTATAATTTCATGTTTATGATTAAAGAACGTTTGTCAGTATTTTTATTAACAGTGATATCAGTGGTTACCATTGAATAGTAAGATTACTTTTGCTTATTTACCTGTTATGATTTTTTGAAAATTTAAAGCAATTACAAGAGTAATAATTTTATCATTGAAAAGGCACTGTGAAAAAATTCTATTATCCTATATAATAAAAGCCTAATATGCTAAGTGTCCAGTCAGTCATCCATTCAACCAATCAAAGTGTAATATTCTAATGATATACTAAGGCTACTCAACCGCTCGCTCTGACATGTGTTGATCATGTCACTATCAGCAGCAGTAGGTTAGCTTGCTGCTGGGTTCCAGCTGATTGGGACTGAACGAGACAGCCTGGATAGGCCCTAGAGCCCTCCCACAATCCCTCCCTGGCTGGCCAACCTCCTATGTCCCTCCTTGGCCCTGATTGTGCACCAGTGGGGGCCCGTAGCCTGGCCTGCACTCTCTCACAATCTAGGACCTTTTAGAGGATGTCAGAGAACTGGTTTTGGCCTGATCACAGAGACCAGGCCAAGGGACCTCACTGGTCACGAATCTGTGCCTCTATTTAATAATAAGCCAAAAACTTCTTATAAAATTGGATATCTCTGTCCTGATGCTCAGATTTTATACATCAATAACATACATAATTTAAAATAAATGCCCACATCAGAAACACCAAATTCATCCTATTGCAAGATAACCTTATCATATGTAAACAAAAGTATTAAAGAGATGATGTTGTGTGTATTGTTTTTATTTTTTTCAAAATCCTTTATTGGATTCTATATAATATAATCCTAGTATGCAAATTGACCAAATGGCAGAACAACCAGTAGAATGACCACTCACTGTGATGTGCACTGGCCACCACGGGGCAGACACTCAATGCAGGAGCTGCTACCAGCCTGCCAGCCCTGGGCCAGCCAAGGCAGGTCCCACTGGGCGGCCCCTGATCGCCCCGCTACTTGCCTGACAGATTGATCTTAATTGTAAGCCAAGCCTAGGGAACCTACCCATGCACAAATTTCATGCACCAGGCCTCTAGTCTAAATATATTTAACAAATACAAGATACATACTAGTTTTTTTTTACATTAATCCTAAATCTATGAGGTATTTTTTGAAAGGTTAAGAAATTCACACTGAGTTATGAAGAAATTGAAATAGATTTTATTGTTCATAACTATTAGATTCACAATAAGCACACAGTCCAGTAAGTTTTTTGAATCTTTATGCATGCATTTTAATGTGAGCTATGCATGCTAATGGCTTCAGCCAAATTATGAATGCTACATTACAGAATATAACAAAGACTGCACTATAGGTTAAGCTCTATTAAACAGCAATGACTTGTTACATAAAGTGTCCTTGCAGTTCTATTTTATGTATAACTTCTTGTATTTTCAACGTTTCTGAACATTTTCATTTAGGTTTAAACCAAGTGAAACATATACTTTTCCACTTCACAGTTAGAATAATACATTTTCTTTAAATGTTTTACTTGCTACTTAAGTTTCATTTGGAAATGTACACTTTAATTTTAATAAGATGCAATTCTGACAATGTGATGTAAGATACAATCAAGTGTGACATAAACTTTTTAAATATCTATTATTTTGTTTGTATTATAGTTAGTAGTATATTTTTGCTTGATATTTCCAAATATAGAAGACAGTGTTATGTACATTCCAGAAATAAAGATAGATTTTCAGAAGTTGTCTAGGACAAATTGAACACATACACACACATACACACACACACACACACACACACAACATTTATAAGACTGCTGTGGAAATCCAGTAGGTGGAGACATGTCAGTTTCTTATCTGTCTAGTCAAACAGTTTGAATTGCTTTTCTTGCTTAGTTGCTTTTGAATAGCTATAGACATTTTGCTTGTATTTTTCAATCAGACAAAATTACCTCCTGGCTTTGAATCTAGAATCTATAGCTGTGGCTCATATCTCATTGTTACCAGTGTGACATTATTTAACTCTGGTAAATAAATATTTTGTCCTGAAACAAAGAAGGTGTTTTCACAAAGAACCATCTGTCAAAGGCCTCTGCCAGAAACCTGGTAAATATTCCTTCCTGTAATTGGATTTCCAGGTTTTTTTTTTTACAGAAACAATGCTGCATAATGAGAGAAAATCTATTTTGAAATAATATTTTATTTCCATTCCACACTTTTATCTGAGTGCTTCTATTCAAATTTGAATAATCTCCTCAAGTTACAAAGCATGATAACCAGTGGTTTTATATTACATCTGCGTCTTCAAGGTCAAGTCTCTGAGTGAAGACAGGGAGGCATATCTTGGGAATCACCTTGTATGTTAGGGGATTTTGAAAGTCTTATAAGTATTGTTATCTAAACAATATTAGAAATAAAAGCCTACCCATTGATAAATATACTTCTAAAAGGCAATTATATTTTGCCATCATATTTGTTATACCATCTTTGTGATAAAACTGTTGAAATAATCTATTTCAGTAAAGGTAGCATATACAATCCAACATTAATGAAAGTTGTATTACATGTAAGAAAAGCAATGAAGCCTTAAAAAGAGGAAAGTGTCTAGTATGTGGTAAGCATCATACTATGTAGCCATTAATATTATGTGCATAGATCATACAGTAAAGTGAGGAAGAGAGAAGATAATTCAAATAATCACCAACCCACCTAAGTAGACACACTTAAACACTTATTAAGGCAAAGTACAAGTAGCTATACATATTAGAACTAAGTTGCAACCTAGATAGCATTATTTTAAATATAGCACTTACAAGTGATAATTATCAAAATGAATATGCAGTCTAAAACAATTATCTTGGGGGATAAGGTACAGGAAGATGGTTATATTTTAAGAGTCTGGATTATTTTTACTTTTCTAATACAATTTAATTATAGAAAATACCAATTGTAGAAAAATATGAAATTATTTTAGTACCAATTGATAAAACAATTGATAAACCTATTTTAAAATTTCATAATTTCTACATGTGATAAAATAGATTACATTATTTAAAAATCAATTTTTATAAACTCAACTGTTTTCCTTATTTTAAAGCAAATATCTGCAAGTTCAATTGCATTGAGCAGAAATTCTACTCATTGATTTGCAGGTGCACTAGCTCAGTGGAAATTAGAATGATCTGCTTGTTTTCATCAATATGATAAGCTTTCATAAACAACAAACAGAGGAGTCAATGACTTGTCTGAGAAAAAGAGTTTATTTCCAAGGAAGAATAAATGTTTTCTCTGTAGACCGGAAGTCAGTAAAAATAGAGCCTGCAGTCCAAATCTAGTCCACCCCTTATATTTTAAAAGGGCTTCAAACCAAAAATGAATAATAAATTGTAAATGTTTAAAGCAGAGGTCCCCAACTCCTGGTTGTCTGTGAGGTCCAAAAGGTTGGCAACTGCTGGTTTAAAGAAAGATCAAAAGAAAATTCTGTCATGTAAGAGTCTCCGTTCCTGGGCTGCTACATTCCCTCAGATGTTAGATGTTTCTTACCTTTGTTTTTTCTTCTTCTGTGACTCAGGGGATCTAGAATGCAAAAAATCAATGTCCTTCTCTCAGCTGGCAGAAGGCACTGGTAAAGTCTTTTCTTCTCTGCAGTAGGTTTTTGTTATGGAGAACATGTGACACATAATTCACAAAGTTTCCTTTTCCCTTGCCCTGTCAGAGCCATGAAGACATTTCTCTAGGTTCTTAATCATGAGAACCTGAAAGGGCTCTTAGAGGTAAAAAAAAACCTATGAATGTGTGCCCCCTACCCCACTCTGCCAAAGGCCCTCACCTCTGGGATTTCCTCTCTCCAGTTATTCCATACCCAGCCTCCATCAATTCATCAAAATGAAATTTAAGCATTCTTATCTGTGTTTTATTCTAATTAACTTCTGACCAAAGAAAGCAAATCATGGTTGTGACTCAATGTTCAGTTCCTGGACAGGGCACATGCCAGGGTTGCAGGCTTTGATTACCTGGTATCCCCAGCTTGCGGAATGGGGGTACCACCAGGTAATCATACTTCTCTGATCAGTCCAAAAAAAGTAATAGACTTTCAAGATTTTTGTTTTGTTTTGTTTTTATGGATGGTAATAACTGCTTATAACAGCATTACATATTAGAGCTGAAACGGAAAGTCTGTCTATCATACTATTTAACCCATCATTGGAATGGATGTCCAATGTAGAAAATTCCAGAATACTAAGAGGAAACAGAATTTTTACATATGCACAAAAATGAGAGATATCCTAAAATGCTTACTATTAAACTGCTTTGCAGCTGTCCTACAATAATACATAAAACATTTTTCCTTCATTCAATATTTATGCTTTTCACACATGGCATATACTAGAATCACCAATAATGTACACATTATAGTTCATATTTTTATAATGTATATATTATTCAGCTGATCTATGTTTCTCTTTCATCGATATTTCTAATTCTCTATCCCTCTCCCTTCCTCTCTGTAAAAAAATCAATAAAATATATTTAAAAAAATTTAAAGTGAGAGAGTCCTACAGCTTTGGTATGAAGTACAAGTAGGATACTCCTACTTGTTAAAATCTCATGGTACTTAGTTCTTGGTATACTGAAATTATCTTTTGAACATAAATTCAGCAGAGTGCATGTGAAACAAGGAATGTGAGGAATATTTAGAGAAATAAAACTCTTATTATCCCTATAAATATATATTTTTACAAACATTTATCTTCTCTACATATTCTCATAAATCCTCCTGAATTTTGTTGGGGGAAAAATAGTATTTTCTCAGTATGATATCGCAGCAAGAAGAAAGCTGAATTAATAATAAAAAAGAAGTAGAATGATAGAATCTACAGTATACCAACAATTATTTAGCAATATTAAACATGTACAAAGGCAAAAATGCATAGGGAACTAGAATGTATTAAAATAAATATTTTTTTAATATTTAAAATGCCTTTACTATTAGATTAGATAAAATCAGAATTGATATAGTGTTTTACAATGCATAATATGTATGAATATTAACATGAAATTTATGCCCATTACTTTTTCTAGATAGGAGAGTTTTAGTTAATAGATTTTGTAATGACTATCTTTGTACTCAATATACATTTTCAGTGGTTAAATACATTTTTGTTGTATTTCTTGAAGTTGTATTTACATGTAATGAAATTGCCTAATTGCATTTGACTAATCAGAAAGTACTGTGGGGATATAATCAACATATATATTTAATATATTTAAGATTATTATATGTAATATAATAAAATATTTATTTTTCAACTATAATCCATTTATAATTTTATCTTTGGTTTATGTGAGAATTTATCTATTAAACTTCTAGCTCGTTATTATACAACTCTCATTTTTTAGTTTACTGTTCTCTAAAATGACAATAGCTTTTGATTCATACTTTCTTAAATGTCATTATGATTATTAAATTAAAAGATACAATAAAAACATTTTCAATTCAAACTTAATTATATTTTAGCCCAGCTGGTGCTGCTCAGTGGTTGAGCATCGACCTATGAACTAGGTCACGATTCAGTTCCTGGACAGGGCACATGCCAAGGTTACAGGCTTTAACCCTAGTAGGAAGCATGTAGGAGGTAGCCAATCAATGATTTTATATCATCATTTGTATTTCTATTTTGCGCTTCCTCTCTTTTCCTCTCTGAAATTAATTATATTTTATAAATATCACTAATTAGAATAAAAATATATGGTAAGAATTATATTTTTGTAACTCTGTTTTATTATATATTTTTGTAACCGAATTTATATTTTTATGATCTTCTCTGACATCTTCTTTTGGAACAATTTAGGTTTACAAAAAGTTAATAGGTTAAGAGGAGGAATCAAGATGGCAGCATAGGTGAACACTTACACTGCTGTCTTGCACAACAATTTCAAACTATAACTAAAAGACAGAATGGACATCATCTAGAATCACAGGAAAGTTGGCTGAGTAGAGATTCTAAAACTAGAAGGAAAGAGAGGGACTCAAGAAGATTCAGAGGAGCTGCAAAAAGCTGAGGTATGGAGACCCGCATGTGGAGAGAATGGGCAACGAAGTGCCTGGCTGGCTTCTTCTGGCAGAAGGGACACAGACCCCCAACTGCACTGAACCCCTTTTCATACGGCACTGAACCCCAGGTGTGGGCAAGACTCATACAGGGGGAGTTTGGACTGTGAAAAGGCTAAAGTGCACGGAAATTTAGGGGAGCCACGAAAAGGCAGAGGTCTGGGGGCATGCACACCACTACCTGCAGAAGGCAGACTGCTGATTATGTTGCTGGCTTTCTCTAGTGGGGGGGAGACAGAGCCTCCCAACTGTACCACTTCTAACACCACTGGACCCCAATTTTGGGCAAGATCCTGGGGACCCAGTTTCATACAGGTGCTGGGGCATAGGGGAGCTGGAAAGGCAGCAGTCTAGAGGCACCACATGTACTCACAAGGATGGCTCCAGAGATTACCGAGAGACACGTGAGACCCAGAAGCTGCGGAGGGTGGGGCTGACTGGAAGGCAAGGTGGTCTGCTAAGCCCTGAGACTCCACACCACCCAAGCTAAACAGAGAGGCTTTTGCAGTTTTGCAAGTCTTGTATCACAAGGCTGATTCCAACACAGAAGTTCTTCCAGTATAGTGAAAATGCAGAGAAAAAGGAACAGATCACACACAAAAGAGATGGAGGAAAACAAACAATTAAATATAGAGGTCAAAACCAAGGTTATAAGGTTTTTCAAGAATATCCTAGAAAAGATGGATAAATTTAGCGAGACCCAGAGGAGATGAAAAAGGACCACCTACAGATGAAAAAAAAAAAAAAAAAACTAGAAATTAAACATACACTGACTGAAATAAAAAATATTATACAGAGACCTAACAGCAGACTAGAGGAAAACATGAATCAAGAAAAAAAATTGAAATATAAAGAATCAGAAAACACTCAACTGGAAAAGCAAGAAGAGAAAAGAATACAAAAATGTGAAGATAATGTAAGGAGCTTCTGAAACAACTTCAAGCGTACCAGCATCAGAATTATGGGGGTGCCAGAAGAAGAGAGAGAGCAAGATATTGAAAACCTATTTAAAGTAATAATGACTGAAAACTTCCCCCACCTGGTGAAAGAAATAGACTTACAAGTCCAGGAAGCACACAGAACCCCAAACAAAAGGAATCCAAAGAGGACTACACCAAGGGAGCGCCCATGGGATTGTCAGCTGATTTCTCAATAAAAACTATGCATGTCAGATGGGAGTGGCAAGAAATATTCAACGTGATGAATAGCAAGAACCTACAACCAAGAATACTCTATCCAGCAAAGCTTTCATTCAGAATTGAAGGGAAAATAAAGAGCTTCACAGATAAGCAAAAGCTAAAGGAGTTCATCAACACCAAACCAGTATTATAATAAATGCTGAAAGGTACTCTTTAAGAAGAGGAAGAAGAAAAAGGCAAAGATAAAAATTAATAATAACAAATACATATCTACCAACAAATTAATCTAAAAATAAGTGAATTAAAATGTGATGAACAGCTGAAACTAGTTTGGCTCAGTGATAGAGCGTTGGTCTGTGGACTGAAAGGTCCCAGGTTTGATTCCAGTCAAGGTCATGTACCTTGGTTGTGGGCACATCCCCTACTGGGGATGTGCAAGAGGCAGCTGATCAATGTCTTTCTCTCATCGATGTTTCTAACTCTCTCTCCCTTCTTCTCTGTAAAAAATCAATAAAATATATTTAAAATGTGATGAACAGAATAAACTGGTGAATATAATAGAATCAGTAGTACAGAAAGGGAGTGGACTGACAATTCTCAGAGGGGAAAGTGTGAGGGGGAGAGACTGGACAAAAATCATACACCTATGGATGAGGTCAATGCGGGAGGAGTTAAGAAGAGAGGGAGGGGTAGGAGCAGGGTGAAGGGAAGCTATGGAGGGGAAAAAAGAGAAACAAATGTATTAATCTGAAAAAATAAATATTTACTTTTTTAAAAAGCTAATAGGTTAAAATACAAGCATAGTAAAAAATAACCATGATTAAGGTAATTAGTTAAAAGAAATACACTCCAAAAATATTTAAAATGTGACATCAAGAACATAAATTGTAGTGTAGGGACAGGAAAAAGAGCTTGAAAATGAGATGAAATTTAAGTTGTTATTAACTTAAAATAGACTGTTGTCAATAATAGTTATTATGTATAAGCCTTATGCTACCCACAAAGAAAAAACATATAGTAATACACAAAAAGGAAAGAAAAGGAAATATAAGCATACCACTTCATAAAGTCATCAAACACACACACACACACACACACACACACACACACACACACACACACCTTAGCCATGATAGCAACATAAGTGTCCATTAATGGATAAATTGATAAAGAAAATGTGCTATATATAAAAAATGGAATACTATTCAACCATAAACATGAATTAAACCTCGTCATTTGAAACACCATGGATAAATCTTGAGAGCATTTTAATAAGTGAAACAAGTTATATAGAGAAAGATAAATATCATAAGAACTCTGACATGTGGCTCAAAAAAGTCAACCTTTAAATAGAACAGATTGGTGGTTGTAAATTGCAGGGAATGGGGGTGGGAGAAATGTGTAAACTGATTTTTGGACTTTTTTATCTTAAATAAGATATAAAGAAACTGTGTGTGTGTGGGGGGGGGGGGGGAAACAGTTGCAAAGATAAGAAGATCTCTCACACCCTTCATGCAGTTCCCCCTGATGGTATCATCTATCCAAGTTGTCAGCAAACTCATTAGTCAACAGACCCAAATATCAACAGTACAACGATTGAAATTTCTTCTGGGAGCCAATTTTTTTAAAGTTAAACTTCTCCTAAAGACACTTCTTCAAAATAGACTCGCCCAGGCTGTGGTATTTTGTGGAAGAGCCACACTCAAGGGGCCAAAGAGCCGCATGTGGCTTGGGAGCCACAGTTTACCAACCACGGATCTATACTAATAAAAGGCTCATAGGCTAATTAGGGTGGATATCTTTTGGACAAAACTGCAGTGGCTGCGAGGGCCAGAGAGGAGAGGCCAGAGAGGAGAGGGCCTGGCAGCTGCCACAGCTCCAAGGGCTGGGAAAGAGGGTTGAGAGGGGAGAGCCTGGCATCCTATGGCAGTGGTGTGCCGGAAGTCCCTCCTCTGTGCATGAGCTGCACAGAATACACCTTTTCTGATCTCTCATTGGCTAAGCTCATGGTATGCGACTCACAGCATTCTTGGTAACTTGGGTAATAAGAATCCAAGAAGGTGATCTAGGGTTTTTTCACCTCACTCCTGGTGGAAAAAATGGAGGAGCTAAGAAATGTCATATCCTGACCTAACCAGTTTGGCTCAGTGGATAGAGCCTCAGCTTGTGGACCGTAGAGTCCTGGTTTGATTCCAGTTCAAAGCATGTACCTAGGTTGCAGGCTCCTCCCTGGCCTGGGCCCAGCTCAGGGCTCATGCAGGAGGCAATCAATGGATATGTCCCTGTCACATTGATGTTTCTCTCTGTCTTTCCCTCTCTCTTTCACACTCTGTAAAAATCAATAGAAACATATCCTCAGGCAAGGATAAAAAAGAAAGAAAGAAGAAAGAAAGAAAACGAAAGAAAGGAAAAAGGAAAGAAAGAAAGAAAGAAAGAAGGAAGGAAGGAA
>PVJN01028293.1:0-27350 GCA_004026805.1 Lasiurus borealis | reverse complement strand
GGGACGCATCCCCTTGGCAGAGGCTGCTGCAAGGTACTGTTCAGGCGCAGCAGGGGACACTGAGGGGAGTGGCACCCGCCAGGAACTCAGCTGGTTCCCCCTTCCCCAGGACTAGGGTATCCTTCCCACAGGCCCTGGCTCCGGAAGCAGGTGCCTGTGTGACGATCCACCTGGTTTCTGGTCGTGGGCTCTGCAGGAGCCAGGAGGAGCGTATCCAGGCTCAGAGGACAAGATCTGGTCTCCTGCCTGGCAGAGTGGGGGCCAGAGAACAAAGACACCTCTCTCATCACTTCCCGGGATGCTTAGCTCTTTCTGGCTTTATGACATCCTGAGAGCCTGCTCTGGTGGCCCTGGGAGCCAAACGCTTCTAGAGGCCTTGGGGAGAAAACAAATCTGACGCCATAAAACTGTCACCTTTGTATCCTCCAGCATCCCCAAATGCTAGTATACTCCTCCCGCGCCTGAGGCCTTCCGTGCACCTTTGCAACTTTCCCTTTCACAGCCGCCCCTCAGCGCATCCAGCCAGATCTGACTGTGGGCTGCCCCCTGAGCAAGACCCGCATTCTTCCACTGTCTGCCCTCACACGTTGGGCTGGCCTTTTCCTCCTGTGTGCACTTTCCCAAATGCAGTTGGTAAAATGTTACCCACCGTTTGAGATACATTTGGAATGAAAGACATGCCTATGAAGTCTATACTAATCTCACCTTCCAAAAAAGCCCATAGCCCGGTCTCTTTTATGGACCTCACCTCACTATTCCCCTCCCACCTCCGATCCTTTGGAAAAGACAGATCCCAGCTTTGGATTTTTGGAGTTTTACTGCCACCTGGGCCAGTCAGACCCCCTTTACTTGCCAATGACAGGAACCCCAACTCAAACTGGTGGAGATCATGAAGGGACTTTGTTAATAACAAAAGTCTGGGGATGTTTGTAGTCAGGCATGCTGATCCAGGGGCCCAAACATTATCACCAGCTCTCTCCCCTTTCCTAGGTATGGGTTTCCTTCCCAGCAGACCTTTCTACCACATGGTCCCCGGCATCTCCAGATCAACATTATTCTTAAGTCAGGATCCCAGGGAGAGAGTTTCTCCATCCCACTGCTCCAGAAGACACCTGAGATTGACTCATTGGGTTGAATTTGATCTAGAACCAACCAATGTTGGCCATACTGGCATCAAGTGATCCCTGCTGCAACCTGAGGGAGGACTGAGGCAGCCCTATCCAAACAATGTGGGCTCCCAACAGGAAGAGTGGTTCCTCAACTGGAAGTGGAAGAGTATGCAGAGATGCTGCACAGGTGGAGACAGCAGATGCCCACCACTGGTTCAGAGCACCTAGGTGAGGGCTCAGCCCCTGGAAATGCCTCATATCTTCCCATTTTTATATTTGAACCATCCTTTAATACCTAGCCGTGTTCGTCAGCTCTGTGATGCCTCCCCCCCTGGGTCCAGAGTCTGTACTACTTACCCAGGTGCAGATCTTTATGACACCTTATCAAGATCTTTATATTTTCATTTATTAAAGCCTCATTGAGCCACATGATTGAGCAGGGATGTGACCATCCTTGTATTTCCCCCTCCCACCCTAATACAGTCCTGGGTGCCTGGATAGTGCTACAGTGAACTATGCATGGATTACAGGTCATATCCGGGTCTAACCTTGGGAATCTCCTGACCTCTTTGCACTTTAGTTTCCACATCTAGAAATTGGGGCTATGAAAACATCTATTTTACAGACCCATAAGAGAATAAAGGAGACACTAAGTGTGGTGTCTCCCACTCTCAGCTAAGCCTGGCCTGTTTTCCTCCAATTACAGTTGACCCTTGACCAATGTGGAGGATTAGGGGCACTGACCCCCACACACTGAAAAATCCACATGTAAGACTCCCTCCAAATTTAACTACAGTTGGCAATTAGTACCTGTGTGTTCAACCAACCATGAACCCAAAACAATATTTTTAAAGATAGGCGTGGGGAAAGGGAGAGGAAGTGGGAGTTAGTGTTTAATGGGCACAGAATTTCAGTTTGGGAAGATGTAAAATTCTAAAAGTAAATAGTGGCCATGGTGACAACATTATGAATGTAATTAATGCTTCTGAGTTTTACACTAAAAATGGTTAAAATATAAAATTTTATTTTATTACCGTAGTAAAAAATTTTTAAGTTAAGAAAAAAAAATTTAATCCTCCATTGGGAAACTGCAGTTGAGAATATGAAATTACTGTTTTCTGTCAGGCTGACTCTGGATGTGAGCCCTGCAGATTTCAAAGGGCTGACTATATTTATTGAAATAAAAGTCTGAGTATAAGTTGACTCACACAGTTCAGGGTGAACTGTACAGGATTGAGTATTTATTTAGTTAAAACTGAGGTAAGAAACAAGTGTTGGCCTTCCTTCTTTCTGTGATGCTGTGGTCTCTAGGCTGTCCTCTGCCTCCTTAGTTATTTGTTTTGCTTTTTTTGACCAGCTCCTCTTATTTTTATCCTATACCTTCTAAACCAGCAGTTCTCAACCTGTGGGTCGCGACCCCTTTGCCAGTCGAACGACCCTTTCACAGGGGTCGCCTAAGACCATCGGAAAATGCAGATATTTACATCACGATGCATAACAGTAGCAAAATTTCATGGTTGGGGGTCACCACCACATGAGGAACTGTATGCAAGGGTCGCAGCCTTAGGAAGGTTGAGAACCACTGTTCTAAACGATGTGTGTGTGCAGGGCAGCAGAGTGGAGTGGTCAAGAGCACAGACAGGCTCTGGTCCTCGGTTGCCTCCATGTGGGTTACAGTTATACCACTTGCTGGAGAGTAACCTCAGGCAAGTTAGTTAACCTCTGAGCGATCCAGTACCTCACCTGTAAAGAGAGAAATCATAATAGTATTTATCCCATGCCATTGGACTGAATAAGTTGATTTGTGTAAAGCACTTAGAACAGAATGTGGTGGTTAGCAAATGCAATAGAAACATTTAACTATTACTCCTATTTTAATGTCCCAAACTGAAATATGTTCTCCTTCAGCATCAGGTTCAGCCAGTTCTTTAAACTTCTATTTTTCACTCCTCTCCTAATTTTTTAATTCAGTCCCTCCTAGTTTCAAGTATGGATTACTCACACACTTTTCTAACTAGTCTCCCCTCGCTGTCTTGCTTTCTGATCTATTCTTCACACAAAAAGCTAATCATATCTTTCTCCTCATTTGTCTTTGAGTGGCAACCCAGAGTGATGAGGACACAGAGTTCAAACTCTGGGGCGTGCCATGCCAGTGATTTTCCTTGCTTACTTCTTTAGCCTCATCCCTACCCACTGCTCTTTTCACCAGTTTTTAATGAATCCTTCTAGGGATATGCTATACATAAACAAGCTTACTGGTATATCCTCTCTTCTTCATACTTATGATACCCATTGCTACACAGTTTTGTACCTTACTTTTGTCACTTATTATCCTACAAATTGTTCCTTATAGATTGACCTCATTCTTTTAAAGGCAGAGCCTGCCCTCCTAGCCCCTACTGTATTCTGCCCTAGTGAATGACAGCCGAGTGATTTTTGGGTCTAAATGATGCTCAACAAATAGTTGAGGAGTTGAATACATTATGTTAAAACTGCACCCAGGTGTCTGGACTCCCCTGTTCTGATGATTGGAGGAAACAGGATGTTTCCTCCATATTCAGTTTGGGGTCCTGTGTAATCGGAGTGGTTCTGTCCTCTCCTTTTACATCTCTGAAGACATTCTTCTTGCCTCCTACTTTAATTTTGACATAGTCCAATTTATCAATGTTTTTCCTTCTATAATATATGCTCTTTTGGGTACTAAGAATTCTTTGTATATACTATGGTCATAACATTTTCCTCTTGTGTTTCCTTTTAGACATTTTTAGTGTAGCATTTACAAATTAAGCCAACAATCAATTTTAAGTTCAATTTTGTTTGTAGTGTAAGTCAATGTATAAGGTTTATTTTCTTCCTGAGATAGTCAATTGTGCTAAAACCATTTGTTGGAAATCTTTTCTGCATTGATTATTTTGACATTTTTGCCCAAAATTAATTGACCATATATGAGTAGGTCTATTTCTGGGCTCTTTACTCTGTTTCATTGGCCTCTGTGTCTATCCTATGTTAATAGCACACTGTCTTGATTATTGTGGCTTTATAGTATATCTTAAAATAGTGCCATTTTTACACTATTTTAGGGTATATTGTAGGAGGTAGTCTAAATCCTTCAACTTTGGTCTTCTTTTTCAATTTTTTTTTGTTATTTTAACTCCTTAACATTCACATATAACTTTTATTGTCAGTTTGTCAATTTCTATTAAGAAAAAACACGGCGACATTATGATTGAGATTATATTGAATACCTGTATCTTAATAATACTGAGTCTTTCAGTCCATAAACATTGTATACATTCTCATATATTTAGGTCTTCTTTAACATTTTCAGTGATTATTTTATCATTTTCAGTGTTGAGATTCCAAATATGCTTTGTTAAATTTATTCATAAGTATCTTATGTCTTTTGATGTTATTATAAATGGTGTTTGTGGTAGCCAGTCTCCAAATTAGCTCCCAGTTATTCTTTTTTTTTAAATGAGTGCAATAGAATCCCAGTGTTTCCTTCCTTCCTTCCTTCCTTTCTTTCTTTCCATCTTTAAAAAATATATATATATTTTATTGATTTTTTACAAAGAGGAAGGGAGAGTGATAGAAAGTTAGAAACATCGATGAGAGAGAAGCATTGACCAGTTGCCTCCTGCACACCCCCTACTGGGGATGTGCCCGCAACCAAGGTACATGCCCTTGACCAGAATCAAACCCAGGACCTGTCAGTCCATAGGCTGATGCTCTATCCACTGAGCCAAACCGGTTTCTTCCCTTCTGATATGAATGCCTTATAGAATACCCAGCCCCTTTCTCCAACCCCCATACACACATTGTACCAGAGTTGGTCTGGGTGACCAATAGAATACAGCATAAGGAGAATGCCATGTCTGATCCTGGTAATAAAAGGCATCAAGGCTTCCTTTTTTGCTCCCCTGTGCATTGTTTGCTCTGGAAGACATGGGAACCTCTCTGTTGGAAGGTCCAATGTGGTGAAGAACAGAGACCTCTTAAATGAGGAACTGAGGCCTCTACCAGAAAGTTGAAAATGAGTGAGTGATCTTGGAAATGGAGGTCAGACCTTCAGATGACAGCAGCCTGAGTCGACATCCTGACTGCAGTATCCTGAGAGACCCCTGAGCTGAAGAACCACCCAGTGCAGCTGTTTCCAGATTCCTGACTCTCAGAAATTGTGTGAGATAAAAAATGTTTGTTGTTTCAAACTGGAAGTTTGTTATGTAACAATTGAGAACTAATACAGTATTGTGGTTTTTAAATCGACAGTATTTACCTTATTTCAATTTCCAATTTGTCAATATCCAAATAGCATATAGAAATTCTATTAAAAAAATAAAGATCTTGTGTCCTTGCTAAAATCAGCTCTTTTTGCAGATATTTTAGGGTATTCTATATAAGCAGTCATGTAATCTTTGACAAAGATAGTTTTACTTATTTGCCCTTAAATCTGGAAGCCTTTTATTTATTATGCTGTCTTATGAAACTAGCTAGGACTTTCAGTTTTATGTTGAATAAAGTGGGGAGGGCAGATATTCTTGCCTTGTTCTTGATCTTACAGAAAACCATTTAGTCTTTCATTCTAAGTATGATATTAGTTGTAGTTTTTCCATAGATGCTCTATATTGGATTGAGGAAGTTTTCTTCTGTTCTTAAGAAATTTTCCCAATTCCTGTCATCAATATTAGATGTAGTTTTATTACAGTAACAGATAGTTGTTATAGTGAGACCTACACACATATATTTAAATTCATATAGAACAATACTTATATGTTTAAATCAGAACTTGAGGTATAGCTTAAGTTTTATAAAAAAGAGAAGAAAAATACACCGGATAAAAATAGAGTTAACAGTAAAAATATCACTATCTGGTCTTGATACAACATGTAGAAACTTTTTCTCAGAAAGCTACATTTTGGGAAACAACCAAGAGGGCAGCACAAGTAAACACCTATATTTGCTGCCTCTCACAACCACATCAAAATTACAACTAAAAGGCAGAAAAATTACCACTCAGAACCATGGGAAAGCTGGCTGAGTGGAAGTTCCACAACTAGAGAGGTGAAGAAAGCGCATTTAGACTGGTAAGAGGTGTGGAGGGGCAGAAAGTGCTGGCACTTGGATGTGCTGCTCTTTTAATCAGGAGAGAGATACAAGCTCCCGCTTGCTCTGAATTCCAGTTCTGGGGGAGTCTCGGGGGGACCCAGACACATACAGGGAGAAACTGGACTATCTGGCATTGGGACAGGAAAGTGAGGGTGACTTTCTCTCAGAGGTAATCACAGCGATCATTGTTCCTGCACAGGGGCGGGAGACATGGAGACCCAGGGACCTTTCCAGTGCAGGGCTGACTGGCAGCCATTGCTGTTTGCTCAGTCCTGGTGATTCTCAGAGATGCTGCCCCACCCAATTTACAACCCCATCCAAGCTGTTCGAATTGGTTTTTGCATATGAATGGCCTGTCCTTTCTCCACCTAAAACCTGTCAAACAGATGGCAGCTGAGTCAGAGAGCTCTAGAGCTTTCAAAGGAAGACTGTCTGGCAGCAGCAGCAGCCTTACTTCACAGCTGGGCCTCCTCTGGGCACTTCCAAACACCAAACAAAGAGGAGGAATCTGTACATGTTCCTTTAGCTCCTGATGGGCAGCCCTAGACAGTGGCTGACCTTGCACCTCCTTGAAGATTCAAGAGCCAGTGTACCCAGTGGTAAGAGTGAGACCATACCAGATTACAACTCTTCAGATCCATAAGAGACACACTCAAGAGGCAAACTCAGTGAGCACCAAAGCCCAACTGAAGCAAATCCTACTCCATAAGTGTGTCTCCTGCACAACAGATCTTCCAGTGTGGACACAGCTGGTCATCACAGCCAATTGGCCTGGAGGTCAATACCTCCTGGTGAAACTAAAAGCAATTAAGGGGTAACTACAACAAGACTGTACACATAGTCCATAAAGGGGTGCACCAAGAGTGTCTACCTTAGGTGACTGGGGAAGCTGAACCACTTGTAAGAAATAGACTTACAAGTCTAGGAAGTGCAGAGAACCCCAAACAAAAGGGATCCAAAGAGGACCACACCAAGATACATCATAATTAAAATGCCAAGGGCAAAAGACAAAGAGAGAATCTTAAAAGCAGCAAGAGAAAAACAGTTAGTTACCTACAAGGGAGTACCCTATAAGGACACCTACCACACAAAGCCACTCTATCAACTCAAGGAGACTTAGCAGCTACCCAGTATGTAGAAACAAACACAAGGAAGTAGCCAAAATGTGGAACAAATAAACAAGTCACAAATGAAAGAAATGGATGAAAGCAAAATACTGGATATAGAGTTCAAATCCATGGTTATAAGGTTACTCAAGAATCTTCTAGAAACCTCTGAGAAATTTAGTGAGACCCTCAAGGATATGAAAAAGGACTAATCAGAAATTAAGCATACGCTGACTGAAATAAAGAATAATATAGAGAGATTCAACAGCAAACTAGAGGATCCCTAGTATCAAGTCAAAGATCTGAAGTACAAGGGGGCAAAAAACATCCAACCAGAAAAACAAAAAGAAAAAATGAAGATAGTGTAAGGAGCCTGTGGGACATTAAGCATACAAACATCCGAATTATGGCAGTGCCAGAAGAGGAGAGAGAGCAAGATATTGAAAACCTATTTGAAGAAATAATGACTGAAAACTTCCCCTACCTGGTGAAAGAAATAGACTTACAAGTCTAAGAAGTGCAGAGAACACCAAACAAAAGGAATTCAAAGAGGACCATACCAAGACATATCATAATTAAAATGCCAAGGGCAAAAGACAAAGAGAGAATCTTAAAAGCAGCAAGAGAAAAACAGTTAGTTACCTACAAGGGGGTACCCATACAACTCTCAGCTGATTTCTCAACAGAAACTATGCAGGCCAGAAAGGAGTGGCAAGAAATATACAAAATGATGAATAGCAAGAACCTACAACCAAGATTACTCTACCTAACAAAACTATCATTCAGAATTGAAGGTTAGATAAAGATCTTCACAGATAAGAAAAAGCTAGAGTTCATCACCACCAAACCAGTATTATATGAAATGTTGAAGGGTATTCTTTAAGAAGAGGAGGAAGAAGAAAAAAGGTAAAGATAAAAATTCTGAACCATAAATACATATCTATCAACAAGTGAACCTAAAAATCAAATGAATAAAAAACCAGATGAACATAATAGACTGGTGAATGTAATAGAATCAGGGGCATGGAAAAGGAGTAGACTGAAAATTCTCAGGGAGGAGGGGAAGTGGGGAGTGCAGGAAGAGGTTGGACAAAGAGCTTACGCCTATGGATGAGGTCTGTGGCTGGTCGGGAAGGCCTGGAGTGGGATGGGAATCAGGTGGAGGGGAGCTATAGAGGGGAGGGGGAAAGGAACATCTGTAATAATCTGAATAATAAAGATAAACAAAGAGAAAGCTACATTTTAATCTGATTGTCCAAACCATTAAAATATGGATGGCTCGGTGCCATTTTGCTAGAAACATGTTTGGATGAATCGTAAACTAACATTTTTGAAAGCAAACTTAAGGTATTTTCAACCAAGTTTTCAACGGGATGCTAGATTTTCTGGTTTCCACTTGGGAAATGTATTCTTATAGTCCTGTAAAGATTCTTCTTCTGGCACACTTTTTTTTTGGGGGGTGCCCCCAAACTTTGAAAATCCTGAAGAGTTGATTAATTTCTGAATCCCCAGATGGCTTATTTTTGCTAATTTTGCAGTTATGGTTTCTGTCCTCTAGAGATTAGCTAGATTATTGTGAGCTGACCAAGTGGTACTTTTGGAGATCTCTAGTATACCAGAGTGCTGCTACCTCCCTTATCTGATTGATATTCCAAAAGCTCTGACAAGGCCCAAACAGCTGGTTTAGTTGTTCCTTTGTTATCAGTGGACTTTGAGGTTTTAAGTCTCGGTAAGAGCTCTTCTAGAGTCACAGAACACAACCCCTTGCATGGTTTTGTATGTTTCTCTCTCCTCCCTCTGTCCTCTCTCCCTACCCTTGAGTGAGGTTTAGAAAGAAAGAAAAAAGATGTGCTTATAAACAAGTGAAGAATCTATGAACTGGCCAGAAGAGATAGAATCCAAGTATTTCTAGAGATCCAAGATATTCAAAGATGAGATATAACCTAGAGTCCTTCATAAGCACATATTTTTTTTCTAATCCTCACTCAAGGATAGGGCTTATTGACTTTAGAGACAGGGATGGGGGGAGAAAGGGAGGGAGACAGAGAGAGAAACATTGATTTGAGAGAGAACATCAACTGGTTGTCTTCTATATGTGCCCTGACCGGGGATCAAACCTGTAACCTTTTGGTATATGAAACAACAATCCAACTAACTGAGTCACATTGGCCAGAGCTATAAACACCTCTTGAAGATTGTATTTGAATGACAAAATTCTTTTAATAGAGAAATTCCCAGAATTACAGTACTAGAAATCTCTTCCTTGTCTGATTTTCTTTATGGCTACCACTTGACTTATAGTTTTATGTCTACCCTGATGCATAACTCCATAGATACTTTCTCCAATTTTCTCTGTTTTGATGTAATGTTCCAGAGTTATTCAGTAGATATGGTAGACACCAGCTTATTATTCTGTGATGGTGGGGTGAAGTAGGGTGGTTGAGTAGGTGGTGAACAAAGCAGTGGCTGGCATAATGTCTGTGTTGCTCTTTCCTAAACTTCCAAGAACCCTGAGACTTTTTACTATGAATTGTTTTCTAATAATCTTCCCGAGTCTATTGAGATAATTGTATTTTTGTCTTTTTTGTTAAGTTAATATGGTGAATTTCGTGGTTGATATTTGAATGTTAAACCAGCTTTGCATTTCTGAGAAAACTTCCATTTAGTCACTGCATATAAATTGTTTTAGAAAATACTCAATGAATATTTGTTTTATTGTTTCAGGCACATCTTCATTTTATGCATCTGAGCGAGGCCAGGAGATGTTGCTCCTGATTGGCTGCTGCATGGGAGAACAGTAGCCCTTGGTGCCTGAAATGTGCACAGTTAGGCTTTTGTAACCCTATCAGATCCTTGGGAGCTGTGCCCAGACTGAGCAGAGAGAAAGAGAGGGAGGGAGAGAAAAATTGATTTGTTGTTCCACATTTTATACATTCATTGGTTGATTCTTGTAGATACCTAGGCTGGGGATTGAACCCACATCCTTGGAATATCAGGATGATGCTTTAACCAACTATGCTACCCAGCTGAAGCCAAAATCTTGATTAATTGTTGATAATTTTCTGCTACCTTGAATCAATATAGTTATTTGAATCAAATATTTGTTCAAATTAATTTGGAGGAGAACCTGAAAATTGGGAATAGTAAGTGGAAGAATGGAGGAGAACTTCTGGTAGAAACATCAAAATAGGGAGACTACTTAGACACTGGCTACCCTAAAATGACAAATATTCCTTGTTGAAAGCCACTCTCTAGGATCATCTTGCAGTATTTCTTCAACCACACACTCTACTTTTCCAGAGAAGAGTCTTAAAAATACATTTGCCGTTCCCTCCCCATCCCCTCCTTAAGTTTCCAATGGTACACCTTTCCTGATGTGTCAGTGCATCAGCAGCTGTGTGGGAGACCCATCCCTCACTCTGACTCTGGTCTGACTATCTTCTTTGTGCTTTGAGCTCAGTAGAAGTTTAATGAGTATCCCTGAGAGCTCAGTGTCCCTTTCTTTGTGAATCCACGAAGATGGGTATGAGATAGCATGAACATTTAATTTTACTCAAGAGCATTAAGACCAGGAGAAAGCTCTCTTTGCCAGCCTCAGAGGCTGGAGTCAGTGTGTATATGATATGAGTAGGGAAACAGAGACAGGGGGTTCCAAAAAGGAAACTTTCAGTGGATGAGATAATAGGAAAGAGTCTGAGTGGCTCCACTGAGTCCCCAACAGTTGCCAACTTCTCAAGGTTAATACCCAGAGAAGGGCTAGACCCTCTTGGCTTTCTCCTGCACCCAACCAGCTATGGATCCTGGAATATTTGAAAATAGCTGGTGAGCAGAGTAGAGCATGCAGCCTCTCCTTCTCTCTCCTCTATACCATTTAAAATTTTTTCTTTCCCCTGTTCCTCTCCAATCTAGACTGGGACAATCAGATGACAAAAAGAGTTCTACTTTAAAACAAGTGCACACAGGTATTTATAGTAAGGAATTGGACTGAATGAATCGGCTGCTAAACATAGAAGGTTTGATATAATCCATCAGGAAGATTGTGGCCCAATGCATTTAGGGATAAAATAAAATAAATTCAGATCTAATATTTAGAAAACATATCTCAGACTGGGATGGTAGACCTCTCATGAGAAATGCTATAAATCTTTCTAAAGTGGCAGGAAAATGGGGATGGGCTTTGCAGGCAAAAAACTTAACTCTTAGAACATCAGAAGATCTTTTAGTTATTTATTTAAAAAATTTATTTTATTGATTTTTTTTTTTTACCGAGAGGAAGGGAGAACAACAGAGAGGTAGAAACATCAACCAGCTGTCTCCTGTACACCCACCACTGGGGATGTGCCTCCTGCACACCTCTTACTGGGGATGTGCCCACAACCAAGATACATGCCCTTGACCAGAATCCAACCTGGGACCTTTCAGTCCACAGGCCGATACTCTATCCACTGAGCCAAACTGGTTAGGGCTATTTATTTATTTTTTAAATTGATATTTAGAGAGAGGGAGGAAGGGAGAGGGAAAGGAGAGATCCTGTATGCCCCTTACTGGGGAAGGAGCCTATAAACTGGGCATATGCCTTGACTGGAAGTCAAACTGTCAACATTTTGGTACACGGGACGATGTCCAACCAACAGCCATGCTGGCCAGGACATATCAGAAGGTCTTTTAAAATCTGTTCTAATTTTCCTCCAGGAAGATTGGTCTAAGTCCTTTAAGCTTTGCACTACATAAATGTCAATAAAGTTACTGAGCCCTTATGGAAGGGTTGAGGCTCTAACTTAGGTTTGAGAAATACTGACTTTCAAATTTTATGGTTTATGCTCATTTAATTTTCCCTAGTGCCTATGTTCTTGGAATAAATGAACCAATGCACAACATTTATCGAGCACTTACTGAGTGCCATGTAGCATGCCTGGCCTGTCCATGCTGTCTTATTTAGGCCTCACCATAACCTTTGCATGTGCTTTCCATTTCGCTGATTTACAATCTGAGATTCAGTTAGGATTTTCCAAAACCGTGTTGCTTATGAATAGAAGGTGACATTTGAAATCATATCTAGCATTGGGGTGGACACCAGTATTTCTGCAATTCTCTTGGCATGTTATTCTGGGCTGCGCATTTCTAGGCCCTCAGTCAGTATTTATGACGAAGGTTTTCTTGACGACTTTTAGTATTTTTTCCTCCTTTGAGTTCAACAGCGTAATTATACTGTTCATCTTCATGTCTTCTTTATGTTATCTTATTATCATCAATTATATCAATTGGGACTGTGTTAAGTTGCAAGGAGAAAACCTCGTCCAATGTGCTGCTTTAAAAAAATGGTTGTAGCTGAGACCGGTTTGGCTCAGTGGCTAGAGTGTCGGCTTGCAGACTGAGAGGTCCCGGGTTCGATTCTGGTTGGGGGCATGTACCTTGCTTGTGGGCACTTCTCCACAGTGGGGCATGCAGGAGGCGGCTGATCAATGTTTCTCTCTCATCGATGTTTCTGACTTTCTATCTCTCTCCCTTCCTCTCTGTAAAAAAATCAATAAAATATATTTTAAAAAAATGGTTGTAGCCGTAGCTGGTGTAGCTAAGTGATGAGAACATTGGCCTGGATACTTGAAAGGTCATGAGTTGGTACCTGGGTTGTAGGCTTGATCCCCAGCCCCAGTCAGAGCCTGTGTGGGAAGCAACCAATGGATGTGTCTCTCTCACATTGATGTTTCCGTCTCTCTCTGTCCTCCTCTCCCTTCCACTTTGAAAAATCAATGGAAAAATATCGTGGGTCAAGATTAACAACAACAAAAATGGCCATAAACTCTTTGATACTCCTCCCATGAGAGTTGGGATATGTGTCACCTCTCCTTGAATCTGGTGATTGTTTTTACCAACTGAGTAGTGCAGAAATGACACTGCACGACTCTAGCATGAGGCACGGTCATAAAGAGTTGTGCAACTTTGACTTAAGTTTCTCAGGATGCTCATTCTCTCAGGATGCTTGTTCTTGGAAGGAAGTCGCTGTACTGTGAAAAGCCCAGGCTGTATCAAGGGACCACCTGTGCAGGGACTCTGGTCAACAGTCTCACTGAGTCCATCTGTAGTCCTTCCAGTTCAGGTACATGAGTGGAGAAGTCATCCTGCAAGTGGATTCTTCAGGCCCTGCTATTCTTGTTCTTGGTGTTTGAGTCACTCCCAGTGGCCTGGGTGTCCTCAGTGAAGGCCTCGGGCATCAAGGAGTAGAGACAAGCTGTTGCGGATGCACCCTGTCTGAATTTCTAACCGACAGAATCCGTGAGCTTCATAAAATGACTTCTTTATGTCACCAACTTCTAAAGTAGCTTGTTATACAGTAAAAGTAACTGAGATATATAACTAGTAGTGATTCATAGCAATAGAAGTGTGTGTATGTGTGTGTGTGTGTACATATATTTAAGTATATTTTTACTTTTTATTTTTTACAGAGAAGAAGGGAGAGGTATAGAGTTAGAAACATCTATGAGAGAGACATCGATCAACTGCCTCTTGCACCCCCCCTACTGGGGATGTGCCCACAACCAAGGTACATGCCCTTGACCAGAATCGAACCCGGGACCTTTCAGTCCACAGACCGATGCCCTATCCACTGAGCCAAACCGGTTTCGGCCATATATTTAATATAGTGAGATTTCTTGTTGGCATTAGGTCACTTCTCAACAAGGCCATCAGGGTCCCAGGATCTTTCCATATGTCCATGTCACCATCCTTAGTACGTTGGCTTTTGTCTTCATGCTTGTTGCTTCATAGTTTTGGCAAAAATGCTGTAGCTCTAGGCACCGAGTCAACATTCAAGTTAGGAAGAAGCGAGACAGGCAGAGCCATCTATATGGTTTTATTAGGAAAGCAAAGCTTGCCCAGAAATCCCCAGGTCATCAGCTAGCATTTTGTCACATGCCATCTCCAATGAGAACAGAGGCTGGGGATATAAATATTTACCTGGCTCATTGCTGTCCTAAGGACAACTTGGATTTGCTTAGCAAGAACACAGGAGAACATGAGCACCATGTGGGCAAGGCCATTGTCCACCACATGCTTCGGTTGTTTTACATGTTTGTTTTTTTCCTGGTTGGCTCACTTAGATGGCGAATCTTTGAAAACAGATAAGGCCTGTTAATTCTCTGCAATGCTTCTTAGCTTCCAATAGAGCACCGGAAAGGCCATATGTTCACTTATTGGTGACAGAGAAGAATGTGGATGCAGTTTTCCATAGCAGAGGTCTTCAGTGTTTTCACTTTGCCTAGCTCTTGAAAGAATTTTGAGAGACAGTGTTACCCCTTGCACATTTTTAAGTTGCTACCTGCAGTTTTCATTATAAAATTACAACAAATATAATTTTTGCCATATTGTGAATACTGATATAAGAAATAAACCTTTATATTGACTTTTAAAAAGTTCCCAATGAAATATAAATATGATAGTGATTTGATATTATTACCTTCTGTTTAAAACTACAAAAATAAGTTTTGCTTTAGTTGTCAGAATTTTTACATCATTATTTTTCTCTTTAAACTTATATTTTTATTCCACATTTCTCACAGAAATTTATCCTAATGTAATATCTATCTATCTATCTATCTATCTATCTATCTATCTATCTATCCATCCGTCTGTCTATCTATCTATCTATATTAATATGTTTTATTGATTTTTTACAGAGAGGAAGGGAGAAGGAGAGTTAGAAACATCAACGAGAGAGAAACATCTATCAGCTGCCTCTTGCACACCTCCTACTGGGGATGTGCCTGCAACCAAGGTACATGCACTTGACCAGAATCAAATCTGGGACCCTTCAGTCCATAGGCCAATGGTCTTTCACTGAACCAAACTGGTTAGGGCACAATATATTTTTATGCTTGCAAATTTTTTTCATTGATTTCTGTATTATACTTTTCTGCAACAAAAACATACATATAAATGGAAATAGCATTTTAAAACATTCACAAGACTAAAAGGGTTTAAGTATTGTAACATTTCTTCTGGATTAAATTATCATTAAAATTATTATTATTATACAATTGAGAAAAACAACACAAATATATTATGAATTTTGACATATAATGATTAAACATAGAAGTAAAATTTATTGGAAATGCATCTGCTAGAAGATGGATGGGATTTAAAAAATTAGTTCATATATCTATAAATGAATATCACTTATTGCTAGAATGAGACTAAGTTTGGTATCAATTGCTAGCCTATTTTTTGTTTACTAAGACGTAAGGGCTGACGGATGTTAGCTAGACTTATTGTGGTGATAATTTTGCAATATATAGAAATATTAAATCATTACATTGAAATGAAACTAATGTAATGTTATATCTCAATTATACCTCAATTAAAAAAATGTAAGTGCTAAAAGCATTGTTCATATAAGTAAATGGAATGTAAGAAATATTGTCAAATTTGAATTATTTGAGGTACTTTCAAGTCATATATTAAAAATCACATAATGATTTATCATCAAAATTATTTTCATTGCTCCATCGGCTGGCAGCTCAGTTAGGTCCTCCTTCCATTACTGGAAAACACCTGACCTGGAAAAGAGCTTGTAACCAGTTATTTGAGGTGTTCAGTTGCAAGTGGATTTCTTACCCACTCATTAGAGAAAAGCCCACCTTCAACATTTCTATTGCTTCCTTGTTTAGAGCCCTGGAAGTCTGTACTCCTGGACACATCACATTAAGATTTGGGATGAGTGAACTCTGTGTCTTTCTTTGGCTTCAGTGAGAGGAAGGAAAAAAGAAGATGGGGAAAGAGAGCTTGCCTGATGCCCCAACTGCAGGCAGATCAAGTTTGGGAGAATCTGAAGGAAAACTAAGTTTGGGAGAATCTGAAGGCTTCAGAAATTGACCCTCATAAATCTATCCATGCTCTCAAACCAAGTTGCTTGTATCCCCAAGAGCCTGTGCACCCCAGTTTGAAAACTGCTGTTCCAAAGGCTGCTAGAATTCATAGAGATGGTAACACTCTTGGAGAGGATGGATTTGTTTTCCTTCCAGCATATCCGCTCTCAGGAAACTGCTCTGTGCTAAGGGCCTTATAGGTACCATCTCACTAAGTCCTGAGATAAACTTAAGAGGAAGGAAACATTATCCCTATTTTGCAAATGAGGTTGCATGGTTTAAGGGAAGCCATCAAGTACCAAAGCTGGGGTTCAAGCCCAGGACTGTGGGTTTACAGAGTCCGAGCTCTTTACTAGTAGCTGCTGTTTTAGATGGTGCTGAGCTGTTGCCTGGACCGCTGTTGTTTCTCCTTGGGAAATTTCTCAAATACAGTGGTACCTTGAGATACGAGTGCGGTAACATACGAGATTTTTGAGATATGAGCCATCGAGGGAGTGATTTTTGCTTTAAAATACGAACAACATTTGAGATAGGAGTAATCGCGTGGATGGGCCGGCTGCACATGACCCACCAGTTTACCATGACTCGAGCATCTCATAGTTTCCCACGCCTCAAGGTTATGGAACGAATTAAACTCGTATCTTGAGGTACCACTGTACAGATATCTGGGTCCCACCTCCAGAATTTTTGATACAATAGCTCCAGGTTAGGCCAAAAATTTGCATTTCTAGCCAATTACCAGGCCTGGGAAACACACATTGAGAACCACTTCTCTTCAGCATGTCCAGCCTGATGGGAGAGAGAGTCCCATTTCTAATGCATTTAGGGACTGATTCCCCCCCATCCTCCCCACTTTAAGTTTCTCTTAGGGCTGAAGTTTTTAACCTGCCTAGAAATAAGTTTGTATAAAGTTTACATTGCATGCTGTTTTAAACTTAGAAAAACTTGTGCCACAGGAAGGTTTTGCTGGAGACTTTTTGAGTGACATTGTCCATGGGCTTGCCTGCATAAGGAGAAACTGTGTTGACATGTTTTTATTTATTGCTGTGCACTTTGCATATGAAGGTCCTCTGTTTCCTTGCCAAATTATTCATTCTGTGCAGATGGGACATCCTTTCCTCCCTTCTGCACCTATTGGTTCAATATTCAAGATTCATCCACAGAGCCAACCTGGCCAGGGCTTGGTGTGGTCTTCTTTGGATTCCTTTTGTTTGAGATTCTGTGCTTCCTGAACTTGTAAGTCTATTTCTTTCACCAGGTGGGGGAAGTTTTCTGTCATTAGTTCTTCAAATAGGTTTTCAATATCTTGCTCTCTCTCTCCTTCTGGCACCCCCATAATTCTGATGTTGGTACGCTTGAGGTTGTCCCAAAGACTCCTTACACTATCTTCAAATTTTTGGATTCTTTTTTCTTTTTGTTATTCCAATTGAGTGGTTTTTGCTTCTTTGTATTTCAAATTTTTGACTTGATTCTTGTGTTCCTCTAGTCTGCTGTTAGGTCTCTGTATAATATTTTTTATTTCAGTCAGTGCATGTTTAATATATAGTTGGTCCTTTTTCATATCCTCAAGGGTCTTGCTCATTTCCTCAAAGGTCTCACTAAATTTATCTGCCTTTTCTAGGAAATTCTTGAAAAACCTTATAACCCTATATATCCAGTTGTTTACTTTCCTCCATTCCTTTCATTTATAATATGTTTCTTTGTCTCTGCATTTTCACTGATTCCCTGAGTTGGTAGAGTAGCTTTGTGTGCTAGGTGTCCTATATGGCCCAGTAGCTCAGCTTCCCCAGTTACCTGAGGTGGATACTCTTGGTGCACCCCTTTGTGGGCTGTGTACACAGCTTTGTTGTAGTTAAGTCTTGATTGTTGTTGATATTATTGGGGGGAATTGACCTCCAGGCCAATTGGTTATGAGTATCACCTGTTTCTACACTGGGAGAACTTCTGTGCTGGAGACACACTTATGAGACAAGACTTGCAAAATTGCAAAAGCCTATGTGCTCAGCTTGGATGGGGCGAAGTCTCAGGGAGGAGCAGACAGCCTTGGCTTCCCGTCAGCTCTGACCTATGAGGTCCCTGGGTCTCATTGTCACTCAGTAATTGCTGCAAGCACCTCTTAGAAAAAGCCATTCTTGAATTTCCCCTGCTGCCATACAGTCCAAATTCCCCCTGAAAGAGTCTGGATTCCCAGAGTTTCACCTGGAACTAGAGTTTAGCACAGTTGGGAGTTTCTGTCTCCCTCCTGCTTGAGAAAACCAGCCATACACTCAGAAGTCAGTCCTTTCTGGGTTTGCGCGCCTTTGGACCTCTACCTTCCACAGCTCCCCTGAGTCTCAGTGTGCTTAGCCTGACAGTCCAGATTCCCCCCAAATGAGTTTGGGTCCTGAGGGTCTTGCCTGGAACTGGAGTTCAGCACAGTCGGGAGCTTCCATCTCTCGCCTGCTTGAGAAAGCCAGCCACACACGTAGCCACCTGTCCTCTCTGTGTGCGTCTCTGTACCTCAGCCTTTTGCAGCTCCTCTGAGTCTCAATGTGCTTTTCTCTTTCCTTTTAGTTGTAGAATTTCCACTCAGCCAGCTTTCTTGTGGTTCTGGATGGTGTCCATTTTGTCTTTTAGCTGTAGTTTTGAAATTGTTGTGTGAGGCAGCAGTTTAGGTGTTTACCTATGTTGCCTTCTTGGTTTCTCCTGGAAATGCAGACTCTGACAATTTGCTGATTTTGTATGTGTTCACATTTTCCAAGTATTCCCTAGCCTATTTTCTGTCAATAGATATTTTTGCAAACTCTTCATTACTGTCTAATCGTTTACCTTTTGTTTGTGGCCTCCTTCCTCTTTCTTTTCCTATATTTTCTCTATGTAAGCAGTGGGGCATGAATTCTTGGATTTCACAGAGAAAAAGTTAAAAAAAAATACAAAAGGCAGGGTAACTTATAAAGGGTTGTTATCTTTTTATTTTTCCAAATCATGATGATTATTATATACTTTTCCCATCATGTCATAAAAGAAGTTGTCCAGTGGAAATATATTCTTATGGAAGCTCAGCTTCCTTTCTGATGCCAGTTCAATGCAATCTCTTGGGCATCTACTGTGGGCTCAGCACTTTGGTGGGTACCAAAGAAGGATGATTTTTGCTTGTATCCTCAGGGATCCCACAGAAAAGAAGAGACAAGCAGCTGTGTGGAGCTGTAACGTTTAGGTCTTCCTATCCCCTTTCTGCTCCTCCACCCCCCGCCCTCCATCCCCTCTGAAATCTGTTATTCTGTTTCATGCATCTATGCCTCTGGACCTATTTTTGTTCATCATTTTATTTTGTTCATTATATTCCACATATAAATGAGATCCTGTGATATTTGTCTTTCTCTGTCTTGCTTATTTCACGTAGCGAAATATTCTCCAGGTCCCTCCATGTTGTGTAAGAAATACATTTTTTTTTACAGCTACATAGTTTATTTTGACTTGCCTCACAAGCCTCTTACAGAATCCCAGCGCAAGTGAGTGAGCCCATTCTTGCTTTTCTTGGTCAATGACAGACAACTAATGAAGGCATGGGGTTTATTAAGCTAACAAATGATTATCCTCCCCTGTAGAAAGGTTACTAGAATGCTGAATTTGCTAATTACTCTTCTCTGCTTCTTCTAAGCAATGGTTTTGAGAGATGAGACAAATCTATTATAAATATTGCCTCTGAGAAACAGGGGAAGAAGAAAGAGGGGCTGACACTTATCAAGAATGAAATGGGGGCGGGAGGTGGATGCAGGTCCCAAGTGGCTTAAAGGGAAACAGCTAAGAGGGGATTCCCTGGAAGTTTGGTTTCTGGGACTGATTGACATTTCTCAGTCTGTGCTATCCATCAGCATTTCTTCTGGATTACTGCGTGAGCCTCTGCTGATGGGGATTGACAAGAAAGGTTTATCCTGGGACAGTTGGTGGAAGGAAAGACTGTTTGGAGTCTCTCTGGCCTTTTGTTCCCAACTTGCTGCCATCAGCCTGTAAATTAGGCTTTTTCCAGTCTTGGTTTTTCTGTTGCTCACATCCAGAGTTGATGGTGTGTGTCCAAGTCGGCCATGAACTAGCTGTGTGATCTTTGATCTTCCATTTCCTCACCTATAAAATGATGTGTTCGTTTGAACCAAAAAGTGAAAGTACAGCCACTAGTGATGCTTGACCCCTTTTCAGACTTTTGCCAGATATTGCTAACTGATATGTGGCCTCAGGTTCTTTCTCAACGCAGTGCTCTAGGAATTAACTACATCTCAGTTGGGGTGAGCAAGCAAGGAAATGATCTGTCACCTCTGAACTAGATGCTGCGTTAGGGCTTCTTTAATGCCACAATTCTAAGATTTTAAGACTCAGGTTTGCTCAATTCATCCATTATTCAATCAACAAATATTTCTACATTCCTCCAGGTGTCAGGCTCTGTGCTACATGTTGGGTATATAGTAGTATTGATGAGTAAAAGAGACTTTGTCCTGCCCTGGCTGGTGACTCAGTTGGTTGGAGCATCATCCTATGCACCAAAAGATTTTGTGTTTGACTCCCAATCAGGGCACATAAATAGGTTTCAGGGTCAGTCCCTGATTGGGCACCTAAGGGAGGCAACCAATTGATGTTTCTCTCTCACACCCATGTTTCTCTCTCTCTCCCCCTACCTATCTCCAAAATCAATAGAAACAATAGGGTTAAGAAGAGAGAGGGTCAATAACAGGCAACTAATGAAGGCATTAAGCTAACAAAACCTTTGTGGAGTTTCAGGTTTTAAATTCTTTGGTCAATGGCCTGTGTTGAATCCAGTAGCTTTTAGGACAGGTTGCAGTGGTCGGCAAACTGTGGCTCGAGAGCTACATGCGGCTTTTTGGCTCTTTGAGTGTGGCTTTTCCACAAAATACCATGGCCTGGGCGAGTTTATTTTGAAGAAATGGTGTTAGAATAAGTTTAAGTTTAAAAAATTTGGCTCTCAAAAGAAATTTCAATCATTGTACTGTTGATATTTGGGTCTGTTGACTAATGAGTTTGCCAACCACTGGTAGGGCAATGAGAGCCATCTGACTGTGGGAGGGTAGGAAGTAGATTTTAAGTACCTTGGGCAAGTTTCAACCCTATTATTTCATTTAGTCCTCACGGCCAATTTATAAATTAGAAGTAGTTACTATTTACAAATCAGAAAAGCAGGCACACAGAAGTTGCCTGAGGGCCCAGAGGGGTAATGAGGAGAGTAGACCTTTGGTGAGTCTTATGCCAATGGCACTGGTTTTTATACCGTTCTTCATTCATGTTCCAGCCCATCTGTTCATTAATATAAAGAGAATGTGGCTTCAATAAAGGAGGAGGGCAAATTAGAGTCCATGCAGGGGAGAAAGGAGAGGCGGGGCCCATGTAGATGCTCACCTGTAGCTGCTGGAGGCTTTGGCTGAGCATGCTGAGAGGGGCTGATGTAGCCAGCTCTCCTGATGGAGGGGCTCTGGCTGGTCCTATGCTATAAATGAGGCCAGAAAATGTACCTCTTCGTGCCTCCTGATAATTTGTCCCATCATATCAGCCTGATTTCCTCCTACGCCTGCTTTGGAATTGCAATGTAACCAATTCTTTCCTGGTTTTCAAGTTGCTTAAAACTCTAAAATTCCTCCCCATGCTCTTGTATTGCCTCCAAATAGGTTGCATTCTGGAAAGATGTGTTTAGGAAAGAGGAGTAAGGGGGTAAATACTGGGCACAGTTGAGTTGAAGTTGCCCTCCTTGATGTGGCTCTCTGCTCCAAGCCCAGACTTCTGTCAGGGCCTGATCACCCAGCTCACCTCTGCTCTGTTCTCACACTTAGCACCATTCTTTCTTTCTTTTTTTATTTATTTTTATTAATGTATTACCTGTGGACATATCTTCCCAATATCTCCCCCCCTACCACCACTCCCATGCATGCCCTAACCCCCCAGTATCTTGTGTCCATTGGTTATGCTTATATGCATTCATACTAGTCCTTTGGTTTATCTCTTATCTACCCTACCTCTCCCTACCCTTCCCACTGTAATTTGACAGTCTGTCTGATGCTTTACTGCTTCTGAATCTATCCTTTTGTTCATCAGTTTATAATGTTCTTTATTATTCATAAATGAGTGAGATCACGTGGTATTTTTCCTTCACTGACTGGCTTACTTCACTTAGCATAAAGCTCTCCAGTTCCATCCAGGTTGCTGCAAATGGTGAGAATTCCCTCTTTTTTATGGCAGCATAGAGTAGAAAGGTAATAAGTGGATGAGAAGAATGAGAATGAGAAAAAAAAATAAAATTACAAAAAATAAAAAATTTATTTTAAAAATGGTATAAAAATTAAAAATAGCAAATAAAAAATAGTGATGGAAAATAATGTGAAAAGAAATAGAAAATAAAGCAACAAACAAAAACAGGAAAATATAGAAGAAAATAAGAAAAAAAGGGATAATAAAAGTAAATAAAAATAAAAATAAAAGTGAAAAAAAGTGAAGTATTGTTCCTTAGGCTGGCTTAGGATTCCATCGTCTGTACTGTACTGTTTCTCAGTTTCTGGTTGCTGGGGCTAAAGATTTCTCCTTAGGCCAGTTCCTATGACCTCAGGGAGTATTCAGATTTCTTTGTATTATTCAGGGTGGGATCTGGGTGTGGCTATATTGGTTGCCTGGAGACGGGAGGAGGGAGGGGCTCTCTTTCAGGAGAAACTCAGGTGTGACTTAGCACCAGACTTGATACCACCTCTCCTGGACCGCTGCCTACTCTTCCCAGATTCCAGAACTCCACACCTTCTCCCGCTCCTCAGCCACGGGTAGGTGTCTGTATCCGAAAGGTCCCGTGAACTAGGTGCAGTGGAGAAAGGCACCGGCCCCAGTGCAAGCTCCTCTCTTGCTAGCACTGCACAGTCTGGCCAGCCTTTTAGGGCTGCCTCTGAGCTCAAATCCAAAATCCAGACTCCAAGGTCCAAAATCCCTACCTCCCACAGTCCCGTGGACCCTTTTTTTCACAGTCAGACACTTTCCCTTCCTCAGGGACAAGGCTTGGCGCCCTGTAGTTTCTCCCTGACCCTCTGGGCACAGAAGTCTGGCAGACTCTCTTGCCTAGATCCTTGATTTCACCTTCATCTAGGGGATCTCTGCCCTTCCCACCTGCAAACTGTCTCACCAGCTGCATCTCTTTTGCCAATTCGGGCTGAATTCCACTCGTTTCCGCCGCTCACTTTATTTGCTCCAGGACAAGGCTCAGGACACGTCCATCTATTCTGCTGCCATTTTGTCTCCCCAGAGTTTTGTTTTAAGGGCCAGGGCTAGTTGGTCTGGGTACTGACTACCAAGAATACCAGTGACAGCTGTAACAAGATAGTGTGTAAAATTGGAAAAGCCACAGAGGGGAGTGTGTGGTATATGAAAGAAAGCAAAACTCAGTAGCTGGGAGCCAGGCAAGCATAGGACGAAGGAGGAGGCCAGAGTAGAGGCGAGAAACAAGAACCACGGCTCCTTGACTGTTGCCTTGACCATGTTCTTTCTTACTGGGGGAGAGAGTGAGTCCAGTGAAAGATGCAGAGTCAGGGATTCTAGAAGAATCAGCTTGAGCAGTTAATTTGACTCTTCCAGCTTGAGGACACCTCCATTCTTTTCCAAGTGTGGCCTTTCCCAGGAAGCATCAGATTTGGGTCAGAAACCTGTGAGGCAAGTTGGCTTCCCCAGGAGGCCCAGGAGGGGTGGCATACAGGGTCCCGAGCTGCTCTTCCAGAAGCTGCTTCCTTAGAGGACAGTCCTGTGAGGTGCTTTTCCCTTGTCATGTAAGTTGGGAGACACTGCATTCTGCATCCCTATGTTGAAGTCATTAGCATGTAAAAGTTTTTGAAAGCCTGCACTGGAGAAAGCTATTTAATTTCACCTAGCTTTTCTTCATTTTGTTCCACTAGAACAGTGGTTCTCAACCTGTGGGTCGCGACCCCTTTGGGGGTCGAACGACCCTTTCACAGGGGTCGCCTAAGACCATCGGAAAACACATATTTCCCATGGTCTTAGGAACCAACACACCGCTCCTTGGTGTAGCAAGGTATAGCACTATAGTTTTACTGTTGTCATATGAAGACTGTTACCCATACTACACCATGATTCAAGACAAAATTTCATTTATTTGTAATTAGAAATAAATATTTCACAATACATAATTACATATTGTTTTTGTGATTAATCACTATGCTTTAATTATGATCAACTTGTAACAATGAAAATACATCCTGCATATCAGATATTTACATTACAGTTCATAACAGTAGCAAAATTACAATTATAAAGTAGCAACGGAAGTAATTTTATGGTTGGGGGTCACTACAACATGAGGAGCTGTTTTAAAGGGTCGCGGCATTAGGAAGGTTGAGAACCACTGCACTAGAGGAAACTGGTAACAGCTGGGGGTGGGTATTGGGGAGGGCACAGACACGCAGTCCATATAGGAATTGTGAGCGAGAGATTGAGCAGTGTAGACATACTGGTCTTTGTGATTATGGAGGCCTAGCTGTTCTAGTAGATAGGGCCTTTGCATGAGCAACTTAGCTTGTCCCTTGTCATAGAACCCCTGTCTGTCTGGTGTCCCCTATCTGGTTGTTCAGTGTCTGGCTCCTTCTCGAATGCACTCTGACGTCACCTGCTCACAGAGGCTTTCCCGATTGGCCTAAGGTTGGTCAATCATTTTATTTCTCTATGGTGATTCTCTTCTAAAATTATATCCTTTTTTAAAAAAATATATTTTGTTGATTTTCCACAGAGAGCAAAGAAGAGGAATAGAAAGTTAGAAACATCGATGAGAGAGAGACATCGATCAGCCACCTCCTGCACGCCCCCTACTGGGAATGTGCCCGCAACCAATGTACATGCCCTTGACCGGAATCAAACCTGGGACCTTTCAGTCGGCAGGCCAAAGCTCTATCCACTGAGCCAAACCGGTTTCCGCTAAAATTATATTCTTAATGCACTTACTTGCCCTTCTGCTAGGATGAGATTTCCAGGAGAGCTGGGACTTTCTCCACCATCCCATAGCCATGATCTAGACCTGCATTAGGGGCTTCATGCATAGCTCTGTGCCCACCAGGTCTGACTGAGAGCTCCATGGGGCAGGTACTGCTCTTGTAGCATTCCCTGTGTGTTTTCTTGTTCTAAGATTTGGTGACCAAATTAATGAGGGAGCCATCTCTCCACCACCTCCCTCCATACAAATCTCACCCGTGCCTAGTCCTGCCCCCACTAGGAAAGTATTAAGGTGGCCTAGACCTGTCACACCACTTCCTGAAGATCATAGCTCACCTGTTTTTGATTCCCTTCTTACCAATGGTTAAAATTAATTGAGTGTATTTTAAACACCAACTTTATAGTTTGCTTTGTAATGTTTACCATAGTAGCTTTGCTGGGGGACAAATTGATTGTGCTGCAGTGTTGCTAAATAGCCCCCCTCACTGGGCTGGAAATATCCAGATAGGAGCAGTGGCAGGAACTTTCACTCACTCAACCCAGTCACCAGATGCTCACTGAGCACGTACCCTGTGCCAGGCCCGGGTCCAAGTACTGGGGACAGTGTGAACAAGGCAGGCACCACCCTGGACCCCTCCATGCTTACAACCTAGACATGTTTTATGGTCTTCTGCACATCTCATGGTGTTAACACATGACTGGACATTTATTCATTCACTCACTCATTCACTGGCTGACTGACTGACTGACTCACCTGTTCACTCATTCACCAATAATGAGAACCAGCTGGGTTCCAGGCACCTGGGTGTGGTGTACAGATACAACAGTATCAATAACTCACAGGACAGTGTGTATGGGCAGGCAACAGATAAACAGAAATCACAAGTGTATCAAGCTGAATGAAGGGATCGGATGGAATCTGGGGTGCCAGGGAGGGCTTCGTTAATCTGAAAGAGAAGCAGGCATCGCTGTCATGACTGCTTTTCTCACAGTGGGAACAGAAGTGCCCCGAGGTGGGAGGAAGCTAGGATGCTGTGGAACCTGGAGAATTCTGGTCAGTGAGCTGGGAACCAGGAAGAAGGGGCGTCTAGAAGGTGCTCGGGCAACGTTGAACAAACAGGAGATCTAACATGGCTTTTACTTAAACTTTTTCCCAACGTAACTCAATCCTAGGCGTGCAGCAAAGGGTTCCCCTTTCCAGGGGGAGCAAGACCGGAGACAAACATGCTTTTGAAGTAGGCGTCTGGAGAGACCTCCCGGATGTGGGCTAGGAGCTGTATTGTTGCTCCTGGAGAAATAAACCCCATCAGGAAAAGGTGGGTACCCACCACCTCCTCCGAATCCCTTCCCACTCGCAGCAGAGTGGCTATTCAAACATTGATCCAGCTGCTGCTGGGAAGGGTTTCGGAGGTGGAGGTGGAGGGGGTACAATAATTATCTCACGGCCAGAGAGGGAGGGAGGGAAAACTGTCAGGGGAGGAGGCTTGGGGGAGGCCCACTCTAGGGTTAATTTCTCTTGCCTGTGTCTCTACCCGTCTCTGCTCACAGGCTGTATTTATAGATGGGATAATTGCAGGGGCTTTGAAAGCAGCCCTGCCAGCTTCGGGGGATGCTGGGTGGGGGTGGGGAAGGCCGGGATTCCACCTGCTCCAGGGAGTTGCCCGTCCCCCATTCTCCCTTTCTCTTCCTTAGGCACCCTAACCTGACCCAGCAAGGGATGGGACCCACCCAGCAGCATCTTTACCAGGTATTAAATTCTGCACATTTAATTCCTCAAACAGCCCTTGGAAGTGAGTACAACAGCTCCCCCCAGCAACTCATTGAAGCCTTTTCTGACCACCTTAGCGAAAGGGGTGCCTTATAACTCAATACCCCTACCCCAGACACTCTAGGACCTCACCAAGTTTTACTTCTTTCTTCCTTTGTGGCACTGATCATAATCAGAAAATTATCTTGTTCGCTTATTTTTTATTTGTGTATTTAGTGTCTGCTTGTCTCTTTTGTTTGCTGCACGAGGCCTGGCCTAGAATAGGCATTTGAATAAATGAATGCTTATTTAACAGAACAGGAAACTGAAGCTCAGTGGGGTGAAGTAATTTTCAGGGTCACAGGGTGAGAAAATGGTAAAACTGAAATTATCATCCATGACTGACAGATTGACAGTCTTTTTTTTTTTTTTTTTTTTTTTTTTAATCTTTATTGTTGAGACTAGAGGC
>PVJN01028292.1:0-27348 GCA_004026805.1 Lasiurus borealis | reverse complement strand
AAGTGATGAATAGCAAGAACCTACAACCAAGAATACTCTATCCAGCAAAGCTATCATTCAGAATTGAAGGGCAGATAAAGAGCTTCACAGATAAGAAAAAGCTAAAGGAGTTCATCAACTCCAAACCAGTATTATATGAAATGCTGAAAGGTACTCTTTTAGAAGAGGAAGAAGAAAAAGGTAAAAGACAAAAAATTATAAACAACAAATACTTATCTATCAACAAGTGAATCTAAAAATAGAGTGAATTAAAAATTTGATCAACAGAATAAACTGGTGAATATAATATAATCAGGAGCACAGAAAGGGAGTGGACTGATAATTCTCAGGGGGAAAGAGGTGAGGGATGTATAGGGAGAGACTGGACAAAAATCATACAACTATGGATGAGGTCAACGGGAGGGAGGTAAGGGCAGAGGGAAGGGTGTGAGTTGGGTGGACGGTAGCTATTGAGGGGAAAAAAGAGAAACAAATGTAATAATCTGAATAATAAAGATTTAATTTTAAAAAAAAGAATATAAGATCTCAAGTTACCATCCCTGGGCCCTTTCTCAAGAAGCTACTAGAGGATATTCTCCGCAAAGTAGGGAGTAAAACAAGAAAGAAGACATGGGATCCAAGAGATAGGGAATTCAATGAAGAAGAATAAAAATAAATCTTCAAGAAGATGAAACTAATAGTATGGCCAGTATGTCCTAATATGTTAAGGATACTAACTCAAACTGAGAAAATTCTGGGTAACTTATAGGAGGCACATAGAAAACAGTGTATAATGAAATAAGAAAATTATCGACTCTAGGGAAAATAGAACACTACACAAGAAAATAATGTTTTCTACATGGCTCTGCTCTAAATTGTGCTTCCATCCAAAGCCATCATCTTGAAAGTGTTAACAATGCATAATGATATAGTTATTGATCAAATTATTGTATAACTATATTGAAAGGATTACAGTATAAAAAGTACATGTGTGAAGTAGGAGTAAGCCAATGCAAGGATGAAATTCTCATTGTCCGTGGTGGAAAACAATATGTAATTTCTAAAATTGAAAAACCCAAAAGTCAAAAAACATTTATACATATAGAGGTTCCTAGAGAAGGAATAGCTAGAATAATTGAAAGTGGCTGTCTCTAGGGAGGGAGCAGCAGAAATGGACCACGAACTGTTGACATTGCTAGCAAGTATTACTGAAACATTTTACTCAAACTCTGTGCATAGGTAATCTTGATAAAATTAAGCAATACAATAACATATATGGTGCAATAAAAATATCTCATTTAGGATAGTGGTGATGGTTGCACAACAACATAAATATGTTTAATGCCACTGAATTGTGCATTCAAAAATGGCCAAAACTGCCCTGGCTGGTGTAACTCAGTTGAGCATTGTACCCTGTATTGAAAGATCATAAAATTCAGAATTTATTAATAAAACATTTTTTAAAAAATAGTAAAAATGATAAATTTTATTATGTTTATTTTACCTCAATGGAAAAAAAAACACCTCAGTCTAAAAAATGTGAAAAAGATGAAGAATTTTCTTTTTAAAAATTTTTATTGATTTTTAGAGAGAGAGGAAGGGCGAGGAAGAGAGAATAATCGAGGTGAGAATAAAACATAGATCAGCTGCCTCCTGCAGGCTCCCTACCAGGGATCCAGCCTGCACATATCCTCACTGGGAATCAAACCAGTGACCTTTCAGTGAAGAGGATGAAGCCCAATTAATTGAGCCACACTGGCCAGGAAACAAGAATTGTTAATGGGTTGTGGATGACAAAGACCAGGTGGAGGAGTGGATGGAGTAGAGTAGAAGGATCTTTGAAGGTTGGGGACCAGAGAAAAGTTGGGTTTGGGAAGAAGATATGCATAGTAAAGAGTATAATTAAGTCTTTCTTCCCTAACCCCCTGCTCCCCCTACACACACATACACACACACACACACACACACACACACACACACACACACACTCATTGGATGTCAAGTAGGGCTTCAGGGATCTGACATATATTGACTTCAGCTGGCTGAAAATTTATCCTCTAAAATTGTTTTCTGGTGAATGGAAGAAGGTAGATTCATCTTCTTTTTCTATCAGACATGCTGTACACCTACTGATAAAATTTGCTTCTCTCAACTGTACTTCTCTGAGCTGGACAAACACTTCAGCTGTGTGTCCCTTCCTGCTGAAGCTGCTTTTTCAGGCTAAGCACTTTCTATCTCCTTTTATTCTGTGTTGGTTTGACTTAAATATCAAAGGACTATCCTTGATTATGGGGTGGAAATACTCCGGGTCTTCATCATCCTATGCACAATCTACATCTGACTAGTAAGCCATGAAGGACTGCAGTATTTTCCATCTCCTGACCATTTCAACTTGAAGGGGGAGCTCATTCTGCTCCATGTGTCTCATGCATATTACAATAAAAAATGTTCTCATGACCTCTCAGTTCTAATGCATTGACTCCTTTGTGGGTTTTAAGTCAGTCAAAGTGTCCCTAGCATTGCTTTTATTTTCCTTACTACCTTCTGACCCCCTCATCTGTTATTTCCATTCCCCAACCTCCACCCCTGGCAACCACTAATCTGTTTTCTGTATCTATGAGCTTATTTTTTGCTTATTTGCTTGTTTGTTTTGTTGTTTGGTGGTTGTTGGTTTTGCACTCTTTTGTTTGTTGTTTATTTATTTTGAGCACCTATTTTGTTGTCCTATAGGAGGCAACTGCAAAGATAACCTGTAGGGGAGAAGATAGCAATAGAAACCATCAGAGTTGAGTGAAAGGACTAGGAAGTCTAAAAAAAGGAGTGATTAACTCTTTCAAGGAAGGAATAACAAAGGAGGGGCAAGTTCAGTGCTGATTTTTATAGAATGCATATGAGATTGTTAATAATGTAATATTTTATCTTCCATAGCCTCGTGTGATTATTAACCTTTTGGGGCATATGATCATTATGTTGCCAAAATAAAAATGGCCGTACCTGAGGCAATAAGGAGGTAATAGTTGCCTCTTTGTTATGTAATAAATTCAAATCTTGCCTCTTTGGACATTTTCAACTTGGGAGCAGCTATTATCTCCTTATTGCCTCAGGATATGGTCAGATACCACTAAGATGGAAAATATATCAGGCTCATCTTTTGAAATGATAGCCCATAGTAACCCTCTGGGGAAAGTCATTATCTATAATAATAAAAGGGTAATATGCACATTAGACTGGGAGACCTTCCAGACTTTCTTCCAGACAAAGGCATGGTGGTGGGGCCGAGGCAGAGACAGTTAGGGGCAATCAGGCCAGGAGGGGAGGGCTGTTGGGGGTGATCAGGCCAGTGGGGGGGGCAAGGCAATTGGGGGCGAACTGGCTGGTAGGGGAGGCAGTTGGAGGTGAACAGGCCAGCAGGGGAGAGGCAGTTGGGGGAGAGCAGGCAGGCAAGGGGGCGCAATTGGGAGCAATCAAGCTGGCAAGGGGGGACAATTGGGAGCAAGAAGGCTGGTAGGGAGGGCAGTTGGGAGCTAGCAGGCCAGCAGGTAGAGTAGTTAGGGGCAATCAGGCAGGTAGGCAGGTGAGTGGTTAGGAGCCAGTGGTCCTGGATTGCAAGAGGGATGTCTGACTGCTGGTTGGCCCGATCCCACAGGAACAACCCTCGAGGGGTCCCATATTGGAGAGGGTGCAGGCCAGGCTGAGGGATCCCCCCATCCCTGTGCACAAATTGGCTGTAATCCCAGAGCCAAGCTTCAATTGGGAACACCATGAGTTTATAATATGTTTGTGATAGCATCATGTACCAAGTCAATAAAAGAAAGAAGTGTTAGCAAACCTGTTAAATCTGCAAGATACAATAACAAATTCTGCTTCCTTGTATGGGGTATCTGCCTCACACATATGCTTAGTATTTTTAACTTCTGAATGATTGGTGAATCAAGAGAAAGAAATATAGGGATTGAGAGTAACCCCTGTTTAAATGGTAACACTGCACCCCTAAGTAATTCCACGTGATGTGTGGGAAAGAAGTTTCTGGCATGTGGTATAAAAAGTGAGTTGATACTTTACTTCAATCTGTTTTAACATGGAGAGAAGGTAAATCATATACAAATTATTAGAATCAATTTGTCTCAGACAAGTGGTTTCTGGGACACTAATGCTGCAGTAAATTACATCTATAATAAGGAACTGACATGGAGAATTTATTTATTTATTTTTATTCTGCCTTTTTATGTCATGGAGCACATTAATGCCATTAAATATTTATAGAATTGATTCCAATTTTATTTAGGGGTTTAAGCAGATAAATTCCTTCTTTGGTGTATTATAGAATTGGTATCAATTTTATTTAGGAGTCAAAGCCAATATGATTTCTCCCTTGGTGTTTAAAAACTCACTGAATTTCAGTTTGAAATTACCAAGTCGATCTGGCTCCTCCCTCCTTGAACTGGTTCAAGGTGAGGATTTTTCCTCCCTATTGTCAAGGTATGCAGGTATATTAAGCACACAATTTTCCAGGATCCTTCCTCCCACAGACATTTTTGCGATCTCACTCTTTACACGAGAGATGAAGTGTGACAAACAAAACTGGAACAATTGTTAAAGGGTGGTTCTTTAGGACAGGAGGGACCAGTGCATGTGGCAGAGGGAGATGCTGCTAATGTCAGTGGGGAGAGAGAATTCCAAAGCCCTTCCAGCATTTTGTGCCCCGTCATTTAGAAGAGATCCATTCTCAGGCTCTCTCACTCTGCCAGTAGACTCTTTCAAAGGTCATTTCCCCCCTAGTCCAGGGTTGGGGCTGCTCAGAGGGTGGGGCTTGTCACTTTCAGAGCAGAACTTTCAGAGCAGAACTGCGCATTGATGGCTGAGTTTCCACAGTCACTTTCCAGATCCGAAGAAGCATGTGACTGACTGCATCTTGTTGACATATTATGTGGGCAAATTTATGTAGACCCACAGCTCTGTAGACCCACAGCTTGCCAACCTGGCTAACTGCCCAAGCATTCCCTCCCTAGAAGTTTCCAGAGGAAGTGGTAGGGGTGGGTACAGTGAGGGTAGAGGTATGGAGAGATTCATGCAGCCCCAGGTGTGATGACAGGAATGCCAAAAAATGTCATCAAGCCTTGGAATTTTGGAGACACTGGGTTCTGCAAAAGGTGGGGAAAGTTACCCTGGCTCAGTTGGTTGGAGCAACATCCCATACACCAAAAGGTTGCAAGTTCTATTTCAGTCAGGTCACATACCTACTTTATGGGTTTAATTCCCAATCTGGGTGCATCAATCCCCAACCGACTGATGTTTTTCTCTCCTTCTCTAACATCAGGAAGAAAAAAATATATCCTCGGGTGAGGATTTTTTTAAAGTGGTGAAAGTGGGTTTTTATTTCATTACTTATAGAAATATCAAGACCATAGTGCCCCCCGCCCCCGAAAAGAAAAGCATTTTTCTGTAACTAATTTAGGCAACATTTCTTGAATCCAGTTGAGCTAGGAACTGTGTAAGGTGGTGGGAGCATAAAGGTAATTCTTTCTCTTTGAGCAGAGGTTAGGCAGACACAGAATTCCTCAGGAAGCACTGTGGGTATACAAATGAGTGGTAGGGGATCATGCATCAGCTAGGATGTGAGGGTGGGAATAATAGGAAGCCTGGTTCACACAGGCTTCTGTCCATCAAGAAGTCTCCTAGCTCCCTGGAGTAGAAGTCTAGAACAGGGCATCCAATGCTTGGTCAGTGGCTGAACCATATCACCAAGACCTCCATTTATTTTCTGTTTTCCCAGCTGCTTTCTGCTCCTCTTGTGGTCCCAGCACGACCACCACCAGACTCCAGGGCTCAGGCTCCTGCCCATATCCAGCAGGAAAGAACATGTGATATTATCAAACCATCCCCCAAAGGTCCTGAGAACTATCCTGACTGAACCAGAGAGATCATATGACCCTACCCCTCATTCTCCCCATCCCCCGGGAAGCAATCCCTGTGGCAAGGAGATGGAATACATGGTCTGAATTAACTTTGAGGTCACATGTCAACCAGAGTAGAAAAATAGTTCAATTTGTCAATAAGTATATGTTTGGGGATGTTGGGTGCAAACGATGAGGAAATATCTGACTCTCTACCCTAAGGAGAGAATGGTGTGTGTGGAAAGAAGAGGTTGGGGAACATGTCACAGAACAGATGTCTTCTGGGACCTGGATATGAAAAACCTTGAACGTCATGCTGAGAACCTTCAAACTCTGAAGAAAGAAGTTGTTAAAGCAAATCCATTGTGTAAGCCAGATGGACATATTCATGTCAAGGAATAATTTTCAAAATGCTGACACATGACTCTCATTATAAATATAGGATGAGTACATGTCAAAAATTTTACTCAGCTGGGAGAAACCAAGATGGCAGCATAGGTGAACACCTAAACTGCTGCTTCACACAACAATTTCAAAACTACATCTAAAAGACAGAACAGATATCATCCAGAAACACAGGAAATCCACAGGCTGAGTGGAAATTCTACAACTAGAAGGAAAGAATGGGCTTAAGAAGACTCAGAGGAGCTGCAAAAAGCTGAGGTACAGAGACACGCATGTGGAGAGGATGGGAGGCGGAGTGCCTGGCTGGCTTCCTCTAGAGGAGGGAGACAGAAACTCCCGCCTGCACTGAACCCCAGTTCCGGGCGAGATTCATCCAGTCCGGGAGTCTGGACTGTCATGAAAAGGGAGGAGTGCAAGGAAACTTAGGGAAGCCACGAAAGGCAGAGATCTGCAGATGCACAGAGAGGACTGACTGCTGATTGTGCCGCTGGCTTTCTCTAGTGGGAGGAAGACAGAACCTCTGAATTACGCTGAAATCCATTTCCAACTGCATTGAATCCCAGTTTCAGACAAGATCCTGGGGACCCAGACTCATACAGGTCCCGGGAGTGCACGGAAACTCAGGGGAGCTGGAAAGGCAGATGTCTGGAGGCGCATGAGCGCGAGTGCATGCAGAGCAGGTTGCAGTGATTACCGAGGGACACTGAGACCCAGGGGCCATGTAGGGCAGGGCTGACTGGAAGCCAAGGCTGTCTGCTCAGCCCTGAAACTCTGTCCCGTCCAACCTAAATACAGAGGCTTTTGCAATTTTGTCTTATAAGGCTGACTCCAGCACAGTTCTCCCAGTGTAGACACAGCTGATCCTCACAACCAATTGGCTTGGAGGTCAATTCCCCCCAGTGATACCAACAACAATCAAGACTTAACTACAACAAGGCTGTACACACAGTCCACAAAGGAATGCACCAAGAGTGTCCACCTCAGGTAATTGGGGAGGTTGAACCCTTGGGCCATATAGGACACCTAGCATATAAAGCTACTCTACCAACTCAGAGAAGCAGTGAAAATGTGGAGACAAAGGAACAGATCACAAATGAAAGAAATGAAGGAAAACAAACGACTGGATATAGAGTTCAAATCCACGGTTATAAGGTTTTTCAAGAATTTCCTAGAAAAGATGGATAAATTTAGTGAGACCCAAGAAGAGATGAAAAAGGACCAACTAGAAATTAAACATAGACTGACTGAAATAAAAAATATTATACAGAGACCTAACAGCAGACTAGAGGAACTCAAGAATCAAGTTAAAGATTTGAAATACAAAGAAGCAGAAAACACTCAACTAGAAAAGCAAAAAGAAAAAATAATCCAAAAAATGTGAAGATAGTGTAAAGGAGCCTCTGGGCCAGCTTCAAGCGTACCAACATCAGAATTATGGGGGTGCCAGAAGAAGAGGGAGAGCAAGATACTGAAAACCTATTTGAAGAAATAACATTAAAACTTCCCCCACCTGGTGAAAGAAATAGACTTACAAGTCCAGGAAGCGCATAGAACCCCAAACAAAAGGAATCCAAAGAGACCATACCAAGACACATCATAATTAAAATGCCAAGAGCAAAAGACAAAGAGAATCTTGAAAACAGCAAGAGAAAAAGAGGTAGTTACCTACAAGGGAGCACTCACAATTGTCAGCTGCTTTCTCAACAGAAACTATGCAGGCCAGATGGGAGTGGCAAAAAATATACAAAGTGATAAATAGCAAGAACCTACAACCAAGATTACTCTACCCAAGCAAAACTATATCATTCAGAATTTTCTTGGTAAGGATTAATTTAATAGAAATCTCTTAGCAGCTTTTCACTAAAAATATACTATAAAGAGCTTCACAGATAAGAAAAAACTAAAGGAGTTCATCAACACCAAACCAGTATTATATGAAATGCTGAAAGGTACTCTTTAAGAAGAGAAAGAAGCATAAAAAGGTGAAGATAAAAATTAGGAACAACAAATACATATCTATCAACAAGTGAATCTAAAAATCAAGTGAATTAAAAATCAAATGAACAGAATAAACTGGTGAATATAATAGAATCAGGGGCATAGAAAGGGAGTGGACTGCCAATTCTCAGGGGGAAAGGGATTAGGGGGGTGCAGGAAGAGACTGGAAAAAAATCGTACACCTATGGATGAGGACAATGGGGGGGGGAGGAGAGCTATGGGTGGAAAAAAGAGGAACAATTATAATAATCTGAACAATAAATAATATAAAGCTGGTCTGAAGAGCCCTGAAGGAAGGATTTCTCTAGCTCATCAGGAAAGGCACCTAAAAAAAGGGTAGAGCCCCATCACTGGTGAGATAGAAAACCATTCACACACTTCACAGCAGTGAAAGCATAATTCTGGGGGCTATGTTTTCTCCCTGAGAGAAAGAACTTGCTTTTCTACAGGGCAGTAAGCAAATCTAAAAGTTAACTGCATAGAGTCAGCTTATAATTAATAACAAGCAAAGTAAAATAATAGTACAGATTAGTGACTTAAAAAAAGATAGTCATCTTCATGGCCTTATTTCAAAGTTTTAGATAGTTTTACTTAGCACCAGAGTAATCTGTTTAAGACACTTACCATTTTTTAAATCAACTTAGGCATTACAGCACTTGCATGTCAGTGAATACTGCTCATTGTAATGGTTTTATTGGTCCTGAAAGGGTGCTGCAGGAGATGTGTTGAGAGAAGAGGCATTTTAACTGATTCCCAGATTTGGGAGTAGGTGAATTCAGCCATCCACCGCTAGAAGGAGAGATCCCCTGCTCTCGGCTGAAAGGAGAGGCTAGAAAGGGAGGTCAGCAGAAATGAGAAGGCCCAGCAACCTCAGTGCCCACAGAGACCCTTTTTCCAGGAGGTCATCACGAACCAGGTCGGGTGGAAATCAGGGCTTGTTTTGACACTGCCAGGCAAGGCGGTGGCAATTCTGAATTCAGGAGAGGCTGCTGCAGTCCTGCCTCCTGGCCCTCTCTTGCTCATGAAGTGTTTTGGTTAGAAGGGAAAGATATTCTACACACTCAATAATTAAGTACAGCCAAGCTAAGCCATGTTTAGATCTACATTTTTGGATAACAGATTTATTAATGGGCTGGTTGGGAGAATTGAACCATTTGGTGTTTGGGAAAATTTGAAATGTTTAAAATGAATACTTGGCATCCTTTTCTTTCCAACTGCTGTAATATGTTTGTTACTCTTAAGAGTAAAATTTTCATGGTAAGGATTAATTTAATAGAAATCTCTTAGCAGCTTTTCACTAAAAATATACTATAAATATTAAAAGTTTACTATTTATTTTTACAAAATGGAAAGCATTTTTTTTTTCAAAAACAACTCACCAGCCTGAAAACATTTTTTTTTGTTATTGTTAGAGTTCTTAGGTGTAATATTATAATGCCATAGGGAATATATGCCATCCACACACCCCTGAAAAAAGCCAGGGTTGCCACATTTAAGTTACCATATGCTAAGTTAAAGGTGAATGTCAAGAAAACAATGGGGGGAGAATCCAAGATGGCGGCATAGGTAAACATCTACACTGCTGCCTCGCACAACAATTTCAAAACTACAACTAAAAGACAGAACGGACATCATCCAGAACCACAGGAAGGCTGGCTGAGTGGAAGTTCTACAGCTAGAGGGAAAGAGAGGGGCTCACAGAGACCCAGAGGAGCCGCAAAAAGCTGAGGTATGGAGACGCGCGCGCTGAGAGAGCGGGTGCCTGACTACCTGGCTGGCTTTCTCTGGCGGGAGGGAACCGGAGACTCCCAACGGCATTGAACCCCTTATCCTACGACACTAAACCCCAGACCCAGCCGAAACTCATAAGGGGGGGAGTCTGGACTGTGAAAAGGGAGAATTGCACGGAAATTTAGGGGAGTCGCAAAAGATAGGAGGCCTGGTCGTGCACACTCACAGCGCTGCATGGAGGACAGATTGCTGATTGTGCCTCTGGCTTTCTCGACTGGACAGGAGACAGACCCTCCCAACTGTGCCACTTCTGAGTCCACTGGGCCCCTGTTTCGGGCGAAACCCTGGAGACCTAGACTCGTGTGGTCCTGGGGCGCAGGGGAGCTGGAAAGGCAGCGGTCTAGAGGCACTGCAGGCATGCGCACACAAGGACCGCTCCAGCCATTACCCAGTCACGTGAGACTCGGGGGCCATGGAGGGCGGGACCGACTGGAAGGCAAGGCGGTTCCTTAAGCCCTGAGACTCCACCCATCCCAAGCTCAACAGAGGCTTCTGTGGTTTTGCAAGTACAGAAGTTTACCCGACATAGGGAAAATGCCAAGACAAGAGAAGGGATCACACACAAAAGAAATGGAGGGGAAAAAACGACTGGATATAGAGTTCAAAACCACGCTTATAAGGTTTTTCAAGAATATGCTAGAAAAGATGGAGCTTCACAGATAAGAAAAAGCTAAAGGAGTTCATCAACTCCAAACCAGTGTTATACGAAATGCTGAAAGGTACTCTTTTAGAAAAGGAAGAAGAAAAAGGTAAAAGACAAAAAATTATGAACAAATACATATCTATCAACAAGTGAATCTAAAAATTAAGTGAATTAAAAATTTGATCAACACAATAAACTGGTGAATATAATAGAATCAGGAGCACAGAAAGGGAGTGGACTGATAATTCTCAGGGGGAAAGGGGTGAAGGGTGTACAGGGAGAGACTGGACAAAAATCATACACCTATGGATGAGATCAATGGGAGGGAACTAAGGGCAGAGGGAGGGGTGGGAGCTGGGTGGAGGGGTGCTATGGAGGGGAAAAAAGAGAAACAAATGTAATAATCTGAATAATAAAGATTTAATTTATTCTAAAAAAAAATCAACAAACAAACAAAGTGCCCATTAACAAATGAGTGGATTAGAAAACTGTGGTACATCTACACAATGAAATACTCCACCACTATAAAAAAAGAAGGAATTTGTACCATTTGCAACAGCATGGATGGACTTGGAGAGCATTAAGCAAAATAAGCCAGTCAGAGAGAGCTAAATATCACATGATCGAACTCATTTGTGGGATATAATGATCAACATAATTTGATGAACAAAAATAGATCCAGAGAGAAATGGCAGGGGCCAGGGAGGCAGTTAAAGAGCAAGCAAAGGTTTTAGGTACATACATATTAGAATAACCAATGGACACAGACACTGGGGCGGTGGAGACTTGTCTGGGGTGGAAATGGTTGGGAGGGTCAAGTAGGGAAAAAGGAGACATATGTAAAACTTAAGATTAAAAAAAAAAAGTGCTGGTGAGGATGTGGAGAAAAGGAAACCTAGTTCACCACTGGTGGGATGTAGATTAATGCAGCCACTATGGAAAACAGTATGGAGGTTCCTCAAAAAATTAAAAATAAAACTTCTGCTTGACCCAGCAATCCCAGTTTTGGGAATATATCCTAAAAATCCAGAAACATCAATCAGAAAGAATATGTGCACCCCTATTTTTATAACAGTGTTAATTTACAATAGTTAAGATTTAGAAACAACCCAAGTGCCTATCAGTAGATGAGTGGATAAAAAAGCTATGGGACAGCCTGGCCATTATTGCTCATTGCTTGAGCATCGTCGACCTAAGAACAAGGGAGTCACAGTTTGATTCCCAGTCAAGACACATGCCTGGGTTATGGGCTCGATCCTCAGTGTGGGCCGTGCATGAGGCAGCCAATCAATGATTATCTCTTATCATTGATGATTTTCTCTCTCTCTCCCTCTCTCTTCCTCTCTGAAATCAATAAAAAAATATATGTATATTTTTTAAGAAGCTGTGGGACATTTACACAATGGAATACCATGCTGCTATAAAAAAGAGGAATCTCTTACCTTTTGGGACAGCATGGTTGGATTTGGAGAATATTATGAAATAAGCCAATCTGAGAAAGATAAATATCACATGATCTCACTTATTTGTGGAATCTAATGAACAAAATGAATTGACCAATACAATAAGACCCGAAGCATGGAGGCATGGAACAGACTGACACATCTTAATGTGGTGGTGAGGGGGTGAGAAGGAATAAACCAAAGAATTTATTTACTTACTAGGGGTCCAGTGCACGAATTCATGTACCTTGAAAGGAATTGTGGGCCACAAGGCTGTGATGGGCACAGGGGAGGGTCTAGGCCCATCCTCTGCACCCCTGTCCAGTCCCTCCTGCTGTGGCCCCAGTCCTCTGTCTGCCAGCAACCCCACTCCCACCACTGCTGCTCTCATGTGCTGACAGCACCAGCAGGGGGTGTGAGTGGTGGCTGCTGCCCCAATTGCTCTTCAGGAGTGGGGGGGAGGGGGGGCGGGTGGTGGTGGTGGAGAAGCCCTCAGGGGTGATTGGGGCTGTCAGCCACTGCTTGCACTTGCTGATGGCCAGCAGTGGGTGAGAGCAGCAGCTCCGGTGCTGGCAGCAGGTGCAAGTGGCAGCTGCCAACCCTGATCTGGGCTTCGCCACTTCCTCCTGCTCCTGAGGGGTAATCGGGGAAGCAGCAACATATTCCACCCACTGCCACCACCAAAACCACTGCTCACACCCACTGCCAGCGCCCAGCATCAGTCCTGATTGCTTGGTGCCATTAGCGGGTGTGAGGGGGCTGGCACCATGCAGCAGGTGTGAGTGTGGGGCAGGACTGTGGTGTGTGGGAGGGAGCAAAGAATTTTCAGTAACCACCAGAGGCTTACCTCATGATAGCGACCAGTGCCCTGCCTTGGTCTGGTGCCCCTCTCACCTGCTCCACCATCCCACCACAGCCAACACCCGCCATGTTCCCATGCTCTGCTGCCTGCTGCCCATGCCCACAATGTTCTGTGCATGCCCCCTGGTGGTCAGTGCATATCATAGAGACTGATTGGTTGTTTGGTTGTTAGGTTGTTCCACCATTAGCTCTATTTGCATATTAGTCTTTTATTATATAGGATATGCATAGCCCATGGACATGAACAATAGGGTGGTAAGACCTGGAGGGGGGGCAGGGACTGGGTAGAGGGGAGGACAGAGGGTAAATGGGAGACCTCTGTAATACTATCAACAATAAAAAAAATATACAAAAAGTATACTAAAAAATTATGTGTTGTTATTCAAATTTAATTTAAGTATCCAATATTTTATCTGGAACGCCTCCTTAAAATATCTAAGCATGAAGCCATGGGATGTGGTACAAACCTCTTTTCCATAGGAGACAAGAGAGGACTATGTACTGGGATAAAACATTTACCTTTAATACTGATTGCTCAGGTATAAAATGAAGGATTTGGTTTGGGTCAGATGACAAAGCATGGCCCTGACACAGTGCTATCTCCTCATATCTCTTTCTCCTCACAGTAGACCTCTTTGTACCTTTTTGGAACTGACAATGCTAGTTGACTAATGTATTAGTAGCCTGTGGCTGCTATAACAAATTACTTCAAACTTAGTGGTTTAAAATAACACAGATTTATCTCATAGTTCTAAAAGTCAAAAGTTCAAAGTAGATTTCACTGGGCTAAAATCAAGTGTCACAGGGCTACACTTCTGGAGACAACAGAACCCATTTCTAGGCCTTTGTCTCATTTAGCCGCTGCCCACTTTCCTTGGCCCATGGTGCCACAGACTGACTTCTATTTCCAGCGTCATATCTCCTTTTCTGACTCTGACCCTCCTTCCATTTTTTTTCCAATGACCCTTGTGATTGCATTGGGTCCACCCAGATATTCCAGCTTAATCTTCCTTTCTGAAGAACCTTAAATTAATCACATCTGCAAAGGCCTCTTTGTCACTCGAGATAACAAAACCACAGATTCCAGGGATTAAGATACAAACATTTTTGGGGAGTCCTTATTCTGCCTAGCACACCTACCCAATATCTGTTATTTCTTTCTTCCTTTCTAACAGAACTATTGTTTTATTCAGGATGACAATAAGCTTGCATAAAAAAGTTATTTACAAAGTTCCCTTCAAACTACCTGTGGCTATGTGACCTAGTCTGGTCAATGGGATGTCAATATAAGTCTACTGGCCAATGAGAAGTAGAATTCCAGGTTCCAAGAAAATTATTGTTTTCTTGATTAAAATAGGCAGATTCAGTTGCCATATACTGCTTGTCCTCTCCCGTTAACTCTTCATCCTGCATGGAAAATGAATCTGAGACAAAAAAGGCACCACTATATTCTGACCAGTTTTATGAAAATTACCCATGAAAGATGATGAGACAAAAGTAGTCAAAGGATCTGAGATGTGGAAATGACACATTAGCCCCAGTCCTCCGGCTCCAGACTTGTTACCTAAAAGGAAGAAGCCTTCATTGTTGGCACCAGGGTAATCTTTTCATGCAAGTGAATCATTCTGGCAGGCACGGGCTCTAAGTCCTGCTATGTAATGCGTGCTTCCTGAGCCAGCAGCAAGTGTGTCACCTGCAAGTGTGTTAAGCGCACAGGCTAGGGCCCTTCCCCAGGTCAGCTGAACCAGAATCTTGATTGTAACAGGAAACTGATGCACTTTCATTTGCTGGGTTGATCAGAATGCACTTCCAAGTTGCAGAGAACTGCTGTGAAGTGCACAGAAGTCAGGGAGGGAAATTGCCCTGGGTCCTTTTACCTCAGCTGGAATATATGGTCTGCCTGAAACAGTGACAACCTTGGACTTGCTGGGATAAATTTCAAACATTGGGAGGTGGGTGCAAAATTGTGTATCATTAAACCCATGCCTCTTTCACACATGCCACTTATGCTGTATCAGTACTTTCCTTGTTTCTTCTCTAAAGTTCTATTTTACGACTAGTCAGCCTAAGACCCCACATCTACTTTATTCAATCAAGACCAACTGGATAGAGTTTAAGGCTGAGTGGGATGAGAAAGAAGATTACTTCTTCTAAAAACGCTGGGTTTATACTCATACCTGAAGTGTGTTTGGTGTGATCCATCACCAAGATGAAGGAGGTGCAGTAAATGCGTAAATCCACAGAAAGGGACACTTAAAGAGCCTTTCAACACACTGCATTTTTCATTACTATTAATTGTGTACTAATTTCTTTGCAATGATTTCATCAGAATATTACAAAGAAACAGAGAGGTTAAAGTACAGCCACCAAGTTTCTTGAGGAGCAGAGGGAAAATAAGGGAAGCTGGTCTTCCAATTGAATTTGCCCTCTTGAAAAATGTTTTAGGAAGTTTTGTGGGTTTATCAATTTAATTTATTTTTCAAATAGGTAAATACAAAGGTTTGAAAGAGGTTACAGTGAAAAACTCACTTCCCTTCCTTCAGGCCTTCCCCACATCTACCAAATTTATCTCCTTCAAGGCAACTACTGTGACCCCTTTTGGGGATCCTACCAATGGGAACTTTGCATGTTGGAGGATACTAAGAAATGCCATTGAAAATCAAGAGTGGAGTGTAGATTTGTCTGAATTGTACTTGTGAGCATACGTTAAAATTATTTATTATCCAATTGCTTCTGTTAAGATCTTTTGCTGACATTTAATAGATTCAATATCAAGTAAAGATCGAGAGTCTTGCTACCTACACATCCCAGAAGATTAAGGAAATAGCATTTACAAAACACTTGGAGACTTTCAGAGGAAGGTTCTGAATAAGCAAAGTGGTTGTTCTAGCGGTAGCCCCTCCATATAATTTGCATTTTGTAACTCTGCCTTATCCCCAAGCCTTCTACACACTCCCCTCCACCAGCTCCCGCAGCATCTTTTAGGGGGAGAGGTTAGTAAGACAGGGTGACTGAGGCAAAGCAACACTGAGTAGAATGCTTTGATGTGCTTTGTTCTGTTTGCCTAGGATCCTAGCTCATCTGTCCTTTAAGGAACTCGCAATTATTTTCAAGAAGAGGAACCCCTAATTGCACAACTTCATAGTTGTGTGACTCTAATAAGTCAAATAATTTAAGAATCTTTTCCTTTTTTAAAAAAATAGAATATTTTATATACTTTCTTTTTACTTTTAAATATATTTTTAGCCCTAGCCATTTGGCTCAGTGGATAGAGCACTGGCCTGTGAACCAAAGGGTCCCAGGTTCAATTCCTGTCAAGGGCATGTACCTTGGTTGCAGGCTACTCCCTAGCCTGGGCCCTGGTTGGGGCTCATGCAAGAGGCAACCAATCAATGTGTTTCTCTCACATCGATGTTTCTGTCTTTCCCTCTGTCTTCCGCTCTCCCTAAAAATCTATGGAAAAATATTCTTGGGCCCCAGCTGGTTTGGCTCAGTGGATAGAGCATTGGCCTGCAGATGAAGAGTCGATTCTAGTCAAGGGTATATGCCAGGTTGTATGCTTGATTCCCAATAGAGAGTGTGCAGAGGCCAGCTAATCAATGATTCTCATCATTGATCTCTCTCTCTCTCTCTCTCTCTCTCTCTCTCTCTCTTTTCCTTCCACTCTGAAATCAATAAAAATATTTTTTTAAAAAATATCCTCGGGTGAGGATTAAATATATATATATGAAATTCATGCACAGGGGCAGTGGGGGTGTCCCTCAGCCCAGCCCACACCCTTTCCAATCTGGGATCCCTCTCACAATCCAGAACTACTGGCTCCCAATTGCTTCCCTGCCTGACTACCTATTTGTCTCTAACTGCTTCTTCCTGCCAGTCTGATCAACCCCTAATGATTCCCCTGCCAGCCTGATAGACACCTAACTGCTTCCCTGTCAGCCTGGTCGCCCCTAACTGCCCTCCCCTGCTGGCCTGGTCGCCCCTAACTGCCCTCCCCTGCTGGCCTGGTCACCCCTAACTGCCCTCCCCTGCTGGCCTGGTTGCCCCCAACATCCCTCCCCTGCAGGCCTGGTCCTCCCCAATTGTCCTCCCCTTCAGGCCTGGTTCCCCCCAACTGCCTTCCCCTGCAGGCCTGATTACCCCTAAATGCCCTCCCTTGCAGGCCTGGTCCCTCCCAATTGCCCTCCCCTGCCAGCCATCTTGTGGAGGCCATCTTGTGTCCACATGGGGGTGGCCATCTTTGACCATATGGGGGCGGCTATCTTGTATATAGGAGTGATGGTCAATTTTCATATTATCTTTTTATTATATAGGATATATATCATACATAATAAAAAAAGCTAAGTGTCCAGTCATCTGGTTGTCTGTTCAACCAATCAAAGCATAATATGCTAAGGCTGCTCACTATGACATGCACTGGCCACCAGGGGGCAGATGCTCTGCCTGGTAGGTTAGCTTGCTGCTGGGGTCCAGCCAATCAGGACTGAGCAAGACAGGCCCGACATGCCCTGATCTCCTCCCATAATCCCTCCCCAACTTCGAATGTGCACCAGTGGGGTCTCTCAGCCTGACTTGTGCCCTCTCACAATCCAGGACCCCTTGGGGAATGTTGGAGAGCCGATATTGGTCTGATCTCGCAGGCCAGGCTGAGGGATTCCACTGATGCACAAATTTGTGTGTGTTGGGTTTTTAGAGAGGGAAGAAGTGAGAATGAGAGAGAGAACCATCAATGGTGAGTGAGAATCCCTAATCTGCATCCTGCACACCCCCTACTGGGGATCTAGCCCACACCCTGGGTAAGTACCCTGACCAGGAATTGAACTAGGACCTCCTGTTGCAGGAGACAATACTCAATCCCCTGAGCCAGGCTATATACTTTCTTTTTTTTACCTAGTAATATGGTATAGGAACCACTGGTCTGAACAGCTCCTTAGTGGAGCATGATTATTTGAAAATGAGACTGGCTACCATGATTAAAGACACACAAAAGGAGACTTGGTTCACATGATACAGTAAAATCAATATGTGTTTTGAGTCCTGGCCAGTCACCAGGACTGAAAGGTTGTGGGACTCGGGTTCGATTCTTCGTTGCAGGCTCCATTCCAGTGTGTGCAGGAGGCAACCAATCAATGTGTCTTTCTCACATTGATGTTTCTCTCTCTGTGTCTCTCCCCCTCCCTTCCATTCTCTCTAAAAATCAATTGTCGGGGTGCAGGTGAAGGGGATATCCTCAGGTGAGGATTAACAACAACAACAAAAATATGTGTTTTGAGGGTAAAAACAAAATGAACATTGCAAGGACACAAAAATGTTTTGCCTGCCCAATACAAAGCCTTCAGCAATAAGTGAGAGATGGAAAGATTCAGAGGAAGTTCTTTGGGAGCCAAGCAATGCGGGTGGTCAGTGCAGTTGTTTGGGAAGACTTCTCGACTTTGTTCTAGAACATTTTGGGTAGTCCAGTGGACTTACAAATTGATAAGATGTTCTAATAGATAAAAGTCTAGAAAAAAAAACACACACATCTCTGGCAAGGGATATAAAAAATCAGAAGCAACTAAATAGATAGAAATTAATAGACTTTATTTCCCTTTTAAATATAAAACCTTTAATTATAGAGTTGTCAGAAAAAAAATGCTCACTGACAATTTAAATAATCCGATAGGCCCATATACAAAATAATAATTGTAATGTACATTCCAAATTACCGGGCATAGACCAGTGATTCTCAACTTTGTTCATTTCATGGCACACATAAACTAATTACTGAAATTCTGCAGCACACACAAAAAAAGAGGTGTAATTTTGATTCATTCACATCAGATAGTTATTGTTGGATGAGCCATTGTCATTTTTTTTTTGACAATCTAAGAAAAAGAGGTCAGTGCCCCTGACTAAATAGGTATTGCATGTTTTAAAAATTCTTGTGGCACAATGGTTGAAAATAGCTGGCATAATACCATAAAGATAGTATTAAGAGTTTATATTTTCTTCTCTTTAATATTGAACTATAGCTAATTTCCCAAGATATTTGTACCAATTAATAATTGGTTGAGGTTAATAGTTCTGTTGCAGGCTTGGTTCATTGATCCTATTCAAGTAGTCATTAACCTCTAGAATCAGGTCATTAACCTCTAGAAAGTCTGAAATAAGATGCAAAAAAGCATTTTATCAGTATTACTTAAAAGGCTGTATGGGCCCTGGCTAGGTAGCTCAGTTGGTTAGAGCATCCTCTTGATAGACCAAGCCATTAGGACATATATAGGAAGCAATCAATGAATGCATAAATAAGTGGAGTAACAAGTCTCTCTCTCAAATCAATAAATAAAATTTAAAAATAAATGGCTGTATTTATTTCATACATATATATCAAATGTAATAAAACATCTCTCTCATGTTGCTTATGGTAGTTTATGGTTTCTTTAGATTTTTATTTCTAGAACTTAGAGGCCCAGTGCACAACATTCATGCACTCAGAGGGAAGAGAGTCCCTCAGTCCAGCCTGCACCCTTTTGCAGTCCAGGAGCCCTTAGGGGATGTCTGATTATGGCTTAGGCCCACTCCCTGCGGACATCCTTAGTGCTGCCACGGAGGCAGGCCACTGCACGCACCAGGCTTGTGGCTGAGCAGTGCTCCCCGTGTGGGAGTGCACTGACCACCAGGGGGCAGCTCTCACGTTGAGCATCTTTTCCCTGGTGGTCAGTGAGCATCATAGCGACCAGTCATTCTGCTGTTCAGTCAATTTGCATACTACCCTTTTATTATATAGGATTTCCTTCCAACAAATAAATAATTTGACATAAATATGCTATTATGTAGGGAAAACTATTACTAAGACCTGACATTCTGAAATGTTTTTATTGGCCCAAAGAAAAGGGGTGCAAAATTTACATTAAAAAAATGGGAGTGTTTATTTTTTTTTCTTAATACTTTGAATAAGTTTATTAAAAGCTATCATGATAGTGAAAACACATTGTAGGTGACTTTCCCAATAGAAATGAGGCCTTATGTTTCCCATATCCTTAAAACAACCCAATATACAGTATAGTTGAAACATCACAATCATAGACCAGTTTATTATTGTAACCATAAATCATATTTTCACAGTAATTTGTTCTGATGTAGGAATTTCATAAAGAAAGATATGAAGTCTCAGTGGATCATTATGTTGCTCACTCTCAGTTCAACATTTAATAGGCTTTCTCTGATTTTACATCCTGAGTCCATAAAGCTTATTAAATGACACTTCAAATTTTTTTCAACGGTGGAAGCTTTGGCTAAGTGAAAAGGCCTGTTGGGCTTTCCCCATGTAGGTTCCTAATTAGGGCTTCCTTATTACATCACAAACATTAATCACCACGTTATCCAGTAACAGATCAGACTTAGCCTATCTTTCAGATCCTCATTAATCTACTAGTAAAGTTATGAGCTCCATTAATATGGTTATGTTTAGAATGTCTCCGTCAAGCACAGTATATCCATTTCTGGGCTGAATAACTCTAAAGCATGTGTCTCCTCCAGGCTGAAGATGTTTCTGAAATAGCAGCTCTGACCGAGTCACCTTTCTCACACACTCCACGTAAGATTCCTGTAGAATGTTTGCTTTATTTACTGCTTTTTACTACTTTAGCAGGAAAGACATTCTCTAAGCATGATCAACTTTACATCTTGCAGAGACCAAATTGCATGTTGTTGTGCAGAGTTTGGCTGTTTTCCATCTAGGATGCAGGGCCAGCCTCGTTTGAGATCTCATAGAGTGGTCACCCCACCAAGCAGGTATGTGGCCGCTTCCTTGCAATCTTAAACCACCCAGCCATTTCTAAAAATCAGTGTTTTGTGGGTGAGTGACAGTGAAAATGGCAGAGCATCAAGTCCACCTGGCCGCATCCACATCACTGACAGTGTAAGTTCAGACGCAGAGTCCAACATGGTCCTATGAGAGCACCCTGCACAGGCAGGAGAGACTTTCCACCTGATCGCAGCTGTGGAGCTCTGATTAATGCCTGTCATTTTATGGGCTAGGCGAGTGCGAGATTTTCTTTTAGAACATGACAGGAAGAAGTCTCTGAGTCTCTCAGCCTGCCTTAGAGTTGAATTAACTGTATTTATGGATGGATTTGGCAGAGAATGTAAAAATAAATAAGCAGCTAAGATACAGACTATATACATAGGGTTTTTTCTTTTATCATAAGACTCATTTTAGAGGGCTTAAATAAGTAGAGAGATGCTCTCTAGAAGTTTGAGAAAACTAGAAAATATATTCCTGAAAAGAAAATATTGACATCAATAATGTTTTGTCCAAAACGTCATATGGACAAGACAAAATTCAAAGATAGACAAGGTGAAAGAAAGGAATATTAATAAAAATAGAGGTGTGTTCGGGTAAGATTCTTCAGGGAAGGAACAACCTAAGACAGCCATAGTCACAGAGGGGCCATCAGGAAAGAACTTAGGGCCAATAGAGGTGGGGCACAGACCCTCACTCCCTCAACCTTGCAGGGGCCTGAACCCTCACCCCTTCTGAGGGAGGTCTCTTGCCCCCATGGCTACTTTGCTTCCCACATCCAGCAAAGATCAGGACCCAGGTAGCAGACAGAGACTTGGCTCAGCTCAGATCGGGACCCAGGTAACACAGAAACTTGGTCAACAGCAGGTGCCCTATATCTAAATTCTGCCAAGTACCAGGAATGCTCAGGACCTACACAAGAATGCAAATAATCCTTTCCACTAATATTTACAAGGTAATCTAAGCTTTTGGTAGAGTATTAAATTTGACAGTAAAAGAGTAATCAAGCTTTCAGATTAATTTAAATTGGCTAATTGAAATAAGTGAATATTCAAGAAATTTTAATTGTACTGGACAAAAAGCTGTTTAGAAAGTATTAACTCAAATTTGGTAAAATTGCTTAACATGCAATGAACATAAAGCAGTCATATTTTTGTGCAAAAAATGAAAATTTAAAGTTATCAAGATTGCATTTAAAAATTTACAAAAGTCTCCATTAATCATACAAAGGGGGATAGTAGGATAATATCATGTAAGGAAAAATATCCGGTAAGTATATTACATCTAGAAAATTTTACTTTAGAAAATTAATTTTCATTTGTAATGTTAACAGCAAGACACTCATGAAAAACACACATGGTGTCAAAATAAGCCAAGGAAAATCATTTGGGCAAAAATAAAAAGGACCCCAAGTCATTTTTATAGAAAAGATTCCTTTATTAACTTTTGGTGGAGAATGTTTATATACTTTCAGAAAACAACTCCAAGACCAAGTGGACTCCTGCAACAGAGAGGAATTGACAGGTCTGCGCCAACCATGAAGACAAGAGGAGAAACAGTCCAGAGATGGAAGACGCTGACGCTGCCTTGCCATGCGAGCAGTCAGCAGCTGTGTGTCGCTATAGGATGCTTAGGACCAAACCAGAGAGGGTCGGACTGGCATTGCCATCATTTGTCCACCATCCAGATACCATTGCTGATGTGTACACATAAGGAACTGTCTGACATTGAAACTGGGACTCAGAACTATTGGACATTGAAATTGGGACTCAAACATTTTTATGTTCTTACAGGTTTATTTCTAGCCTGCAGAGGCAAGATGTTTTTAAAAAAAAGAATCAGAAGAAAAAAAAACACACAAAAAGATACAGAGGCAAAGAAGCAGTGAACAGACTGTCATACTACAGTGGGAAGGCAGGGTAGGTTGAGGAGGAGAGTCTGTAAGAGATCAACCGAAGGACTTGTATGCATGTACATAAGCATAACCAATGAGTACAAAACACTGGGCGGGGGAGGGGGAGCAGGCGAGGGCATGTACTGGGCGTAGGAAAGGCCAGGGGGAGGTCAATAGGTGGCGGGGAGGAGTGGAGGAGACATATGTACTACTATTTGTATTATTTTAAAGAATAAAAAAAATAGAGGTATTTTAAAACAACTCGTGATAGTTTTTTGTTTTTTTTAACTACATTTCAAAGAAGGTTAGAAATTATGGATTTGTGAGCTGAGTAATGTGGATATCTATTATTTTTTTAAGCAAAACAATCTAGTCTTGGAATCCTGAGGTGCATTTTGTTCTTGAGATCAAGGAAACCCTATGTCATTTACTGAGCTGCAGTGAAAGGTAAGGAAAGTGAAATGAACCTGGAAATGAATGAACAGTGTTTTGTTTCAGATAGGCATTTCTCAGCCTTTCAGGATGCTGTTGTAGAGCACAAGGACCAAGGCCTGGGTAACGCTACAGTGTGGTGAATTTATTGTTGATGAAACCAAAGAGGACCAAGAGGCAGTGTATCAATGTTACCTGGGAGAATAGGTCTTTAAAGGAGAGCACGAAGGCTCTGTATTTGACCTTCCAGTGGAGAAATGTGCTTTTCAGATTTGCAAACTCAGGATTCAAAACGATCACTAAAGATTGTAAGGTGAACAAAAATCAACAAGATGAAATCTGATGCAAACACCTAAAAATGAAAACCTGCACGTAGGCTCAAAAACTTCCCCATAAAGTGCAGAAGATGGCATAGGAAGTTTTACATGACAAAAAAGACACACCCGCAATGTTTTAATTGATTTCAAAGAAAAAATGAGTCAAAGTGTGGGTGGTGAATGAACTAATGGGAACTTAATTTATATTAACATAAGGATGGCGTCCAGATCAAGGAAGATAATCATCCCAGTAGCCGCGTCCCTGATCAGTCCACATCTGGAGTTGCAATTCTGTGTGCCACCCTGGGGAGGTTGGCCTAGGCGAAGGGTAATGAGAACAGGCCGAGGTCAGCAAGAAGGGAGGTGAAGGGGGGTGGAGGCGGGAAAGGGGAGGGAGGCCTCGGGAGAGAGGCCAAGAGGAGCAGGCTAAAGAGAATCAAAGTGTTTAAAAGCTTGGGAGTTTCTGTAGTAGGGAACCAAGCTTATTTCTTTCAGAAGAAAGTTAAAGAGGCTAAGAGAAAATTTAAGATAAAAGAAATTCACCATTATACGCTCCTACAGCTCCAACAAAGGAAAACAGTAAAGAGTTTATTCAACAACGAAATGGCAAGAAAAAAAGAGAAGGGAAATAGATGGATTTTTAAAAAAATATATATATATTATTTATTTTAAATATATTTTATTGATTTTTTACAGAGAGAAAGATAGAGAGTTAGAAACATCAATGAGAGAGAGACATCAATCAGCTGCCTCCTACACACCCCTTACTGGGGATGTGCCCACAACCAGTATACATGCCCTTGACTGGAATCAAACCTGGGACCTTTTAGTCCACAGACTGACGCTCTATCCACTGAGCCAAACCAGCTTCGGCGAAATAGATGGATTTTTAAAGAGCCTTAAGAGATTTATCAACCAAATGTAATTGTTTAGACCTTGTTAGATCTTGATCCCAACAATTACCTGGTAAATCAAAATAAATTATTTGGAGATAATCAGGGAAATTATTTTTCAATAATAACTTTATTGAGATGTAACTCACATGCCATAAAATCCACCCTTTAAAAGAGTACAATTCAGTGATATCTAGTAGAGTCACAACAGTGTGCACCACTCACCACTCTTAACTCCAGAACATTTTTATCACTCCCAAAAGACATCCTATAGTCATTAACAGTCACTGGTTATTCCCTCTCACCCTAGCTCCAATAAGCATTTATCTGTTTTCTGTCTGTGAATTTGCCTTTTCTGACATTTCGTATAAATGGAACCATATAACATATGGTCTTTTGTGTCTTTTATTCAGCATAATGTTTTCAAGGCTTATCGACATTGCAACGTTCTATCAGTACTTCATTTCTTGTTATGATTGAATAATATTCCTTCGTACAAGTAGACCATATATGGGTGTCCATTCATCAGTTGGTGGACATTTGGGTTCCCACTTTTTGACTGCAATCAATAATGAATATTCATGTACAAGTTCTCATGTAAACACATATTTTCAGTTCTTTTGGGGGTATATACCTAGAACTGGAATTTCTGGGTCATGTGGGTATCTCCATTTTAACATTTTGAGGAACTATGAAAGTGTTTTTCCAAAGTGACTGTACATTTCATATCCCCACCAGTAAGGCGCGGGGGTTCAAATTTCTCCAGCTACTAGCCTATACTTGATATTTTGCCTTTTTTTCTTACTATAGTCATCCTAGTCAGCATAAAGTAGTATCTTGTTATAGTTTTGATTTGCATTTCCCTAATGATTAATAATATTGAGAATCTTTGCATGTCCTTATGGGACATTTGTATATCTTTAAAGAAATGTCTACTCAAATAATTTTCTGGTTTTAATTTGTCTTTTATTATTGAACTAGTGGCCTGGTGCATGAAATTCATCTGGGTAGGGGGTGTCCCTCAGCTCAGCCTGCACCGTCTTCAATCTGGGACCTCTCGGACATCCCCCTCACAATCTGGGACTGCTGGCTCCTAACCGTTCACCTGCCTGCCTGCCTGATCACCCCTAACCACTCTGCTTGCTGGCCTGCTTGCCCCCAACTGCCTCCCCTGCCTGTCTGCTCTCCCCCAACTGCACCCCGTCTCCTCCCACCTGTCCCATCAAGCTGATCACCCTCAATTAACCTCCCCTCTGGCCTGATCACCCCTAACAGCCTCTGCTTAGGCCCTGCCACCAAAGCTTTGTCCGGAAGGATGTCCAGAAGGTCTCCCAGTCTGATTAAGCATATTATCCTTTTATTAGTATAGAAGATAGAGGTACATGGGTATGAGCTGCCTGGTCTGCCCTGAAGGGGATCCCACATCAGGGTGGGTTTCCCCTTGGGAGGTGGGGCCAGATGGGCAAGGGGCTGAGAGCCATTTGCAGGCTGGCCACGCTCCCAACAGGGTGAGGGTCCCCGCTAGGGGGCATGGCCTAGGTGAGGGGCTGAAGGTCGTTTGGGGGCAGTTTATAAGTCATCCAAGCCCCAGCTTTGTTTGGAAGGATGTCCAGAAGGTCTCTGGAAGGTCTCCCAGTCTAATTAGCATATTACTCTTTTCTTAGCATAGATTATAGGAATTCTTTTTTATATTTTGGATACATGTCCCTCATCAGATTTTTTATTTTCAAATATTTTCCCAGTTTGTGGGTTGTTTTCACTTTCTTTTTTGTTGTTGTTATTAATCCTCTCCTGAGAATATTTTTCCATTGATTTTTAGAGAGAATGGAGGCAGGGAGGGAAGAGAAAGAGAGTAATATCAATGTGAGAGATACATTCATAGGCTCCCACCAGGCCAGGGATTGAACCTGCAACCCAGGTATATGTCCTTCACTTGGAATCTAACCAGAGACCTTTCAGTGCTGGGGCTGGCATTCTAACCACTGGACATACCAGCCAGGGCTGTTTTCACTTTCTTGATGGTATCATCTGAGCACAAAGTTTAAATTTGATACAGTCTAGGTTCTCTAGATTTTACTTATTTATGAATTTTTTTACTTATGCTTTTCTTTAGATTTTTATAATTGGATTTAAAAAATAACTTTTCCACCAGTTAATTTAATGTGGTTAAATGTATTATTAAAACCAGAAATAATGAGTGTGTTGTGGACGGGGAGATGTTGCGTGCAGTATATTTAATCTTATTAAGATAACTTAGGACTGCTTCTCATGATAAAGACATAACAAGACAGCTCTGAAGCATCCATCTTATATGAAAACTGCTGTTTGAAATTTTATTTTATTTTTATTTATTTTTATTTTTTAATATATATATATATATATATATATATATATATATATATATATATATATGGTAGAATTAACCAGATAAGCCATCTGTTCCTGACTTCTCTTTGTTGGAAGGTTTTTTTTTTAAATTAAATCTTTATTATTCAGATTATTACATTTGTTTCTCTTTTTTCCCCTCCATAACACCCCTCCACCCAGCTCCCACCCCTCCCTCTGCCCTTAGCTCCCTCCCATTGATCTCATCCATAGGTGTATGATTTTTTTCCAGTCTCTCCCTGTACACCCTTCACCCCTTTCCCCCTAAGAATTAACAGTCCACTCGCTTTCTGTGCTCCTTATTCTATTATATTCACCAGTTTATTCTGTCGATCAAACTTTTAATTCCCTTAATTTTTAGATTCACTTGTTGATAGATATGTATTTGTTCATAATTTTTTGCCTTTTACCTCTTTCTTCTTCCTCTTCTAGAAGAGTACCCTTCAGCATTTCATATAACACTGGTTTGGAGTTGATGAACTCCTTTAGCTTTTTCTTATCTGTGAAGATCTTTATCTGCCCTTCAATTCTGAATGTTTGCCTTGCTGGATAGATTATTCTTGGTTGTAGGTTCTTGCTATTCATCACGTTGAATATTTCTTGCCACTCCCGTCTGGCCTGCATGGTTTCT